>CAUYQG010242717.1:0-19784 GCA_963574415.1 Tarsius wallacei
ACACACTCTCCCACCACCCACCCCCCAACAACACCAAAACCAAAACCAAAACCCCAACCCCAACAAACAAAAAACCCACAAAACAACCCCAAAAAAAAAAAAAAAAAAAACAATTGGTTCACAAACACAAAGTGCTCATTTTTTATTTTGTGGGGGGGGGTTGGCGGTTGGTGTGTGTGGGGGGTTGGGGGTTTGGTATGGGTTTGGTGTTGGTTGGGGGTGGGAGGAGGGAGAGTGTGTGTGTTGGAGTCTCACTCCATCGCCCAGGCTGGAATGCAGCAGCACATTCATGGTCACCCCAGCATCCACCTGCTGGGCTTCGGTGATCCTTCCGCCTCAGTCTTCCAAGTAGCTGGAACTATAGGCGTGCGCTCCCACACCTGGCTAGTTTTTGATTTATTGTAGAGACGAGTCTTGCCGAGTTCCCAGGCTGATCTCGAACCCGCAGGCTCAGACAATCCACTCGCCTCGGCTTCCCAAAATGCTGGGATTATAGGCTAAGCCACCGGGCTGGCCACTATTATCCTTTTAATATAGGCATTATAATATCTACTCCTGATTTCTACTCCTTTATTGAAAGTATTGAATTCGTTCATCAATGTGAATTCATTCTGTAAATTCATTCATCAATGCCATTTTCTTTAAGCAGGTTTCACAGAACTGCATTTTGTTAATAGGTAGTAGTTAAGTTGTGGAAATGGAAACATTTTCAAATCCTGTTTTTCCATTCTGGCTTCTTATCTGTTTGACAATTGACTTCTTTTAGTGTGTGTATAATTGCCACTCAGTGTCCAAGGTATTTCCCTTAAACTTTCAGAGATCCGGCATCAAGGGTGATTTGATAGAAAATGCAGTTAATCTGTTGTGAAATTAAGAATAAAATCTGTATTGTTTCTTCGATATGTTTGTTTCATGTTATGATTTCAGCTTTTTTATACTATTTCAGGGAACTTGAAGTTCATGTTGATGCTAACTAACTCTTGTTCAGTCATACTGTTAGTCTGAGGAAAAAGTAGTCTTATGTCTTAAATTTATTCTCATAAACAGTGGTCACTCTAATTATGCTTGGTGGTAACTGAATTTTTCATGTTATTCAGAATTTTGAAGTGAAATCTTTGCATTAAATTTTCTGTCAAGTGACTGGGAATTTTGCCTCAGTTTTTTAAGCTGAGCACTACTAAACTATGTTTGCCAGTAGAAATGAAGTTGGTAAAACATATGCCAGCATATTAATAACTATAATCTGAGTTATGTGTTGACTTACTTGTTTCTTACTTTGCTTTTCCCATAGTGCTTTGGATAGTATAACAATGGAGGTGTATCTTCTTAATTACTTTTTAGGAAAATTCTTAGACTGTGTGCTGATAGAAATGGGATACGGCTTGAAACCCAAAGGACAGAATTCTGAAAAGCAAAGTGCAAATCAAAGTGAGTATACAGATTAATATTGAGCAGTATAGTGCCTTCACTTATTTAAGAATATCTACTAACCAATAAAAGGCACAACTATAGCACTGTCAAGACTTGGCAGTGATAACCATTCTCCCAACTTTATATAAGAAAGATGCTATTTTGCATTTAGTAATATATTATTTCTAACCTCGGTCTTTCCTACCTGTTCTCCTTCTCTGCCTGTTTTCCATATTAATCCTTGACATGGTAATGAGATTATAAAGTATCAATTATCGTGATACTTTAGATTTAGGGCTTTTTAGCTTCTTAGTTTAATTTGTTTTTCTTTTTTTCTTTCTTTGGTATTCTACTAATAATAAATAAGGTTTTAAAATTCTATTCCAGTAGGACAGTTTTTCTTCTTAAGATTTTTGCTGCTTGTTTACTTGTATGGGTGGGTTTTTTTTTTTTTTTTAATGTAATTTAAGAAGAGAACCAAGAAATTTTACTGTCGGCACTTTATTTCCTCATTGATTCGTCATCTATGTTTTTATTGTCTGCTTGCTTCTTTACCTTGCTCCTTTACCAATTACTTTAGATGTAGACATAATTTATTGTCTCTTGTTCTTTTATCCAGCAGTTATTGCCAGATGGACAGTGCTATGACTGGACACATCCTATGACATAAACAGACTTTATTCATCCTTAAGTCTGCCTTCTTCCTTACCTCCTATTCTTTGCCCTATCTAAAGTTGCCAAGTCTTTATTGATTCTTCTTTCCAAATTATTCCTTGAATATACCTTTTTTCCCTCTCCTTCTCTACTGCCATTTTCTTAGTTCAAGAATACTTACTATTCATGAAACATACTTTTCATGTATCTTTTATCTCTGTGTCTGTATTCTTAGAATACTTGCCTATATGATATCTCTAAGACACCAATCTTGGTGTGACAGCTCTGCTGAAAAAACTTTCAGAAATTCTTTGTCATCTAGAGGAGAAAACAAAACAATTAATTGTCTTGTAGTTAGTATTCATGGTTGAAACACTACATGTTGGTATAGTAGAGTGAGGGGGAAAAAATGAGGACGATAACCTGGGACCTACAACATAGAGTGAGAAGCCGTGATGGGATAGGTGGAAAGAAATGGGAAAAACCTTACCAGAGCAACAGAAGGGTAAATACTTCTAGGAAAGAGAGTCATTAGTATATCGGTTGCTGAAAAGATATCCAATGGAAAGAACAAAGAAAACCACTGAGCATTAACTGCTTCACTAAGGCACTATGGAAGTGCCTTCATGAGGGCTGTTCTGTGTTCAGTACCGACAAGTAGAGGAGAAAGTATACAATGATGTGATAGAGAAGGTGCAGGGTGCAGTGGGAGCACCTGGAAAGGGCACCACACCAAGCTTTGGAGAGAAGCCGTCTCGGAATCGTACTACACTGAGTGGGAAATGACCAGGTGCTGGGGTGCAAGGGTGTCCCAAGACAAGAGAATACATGTGTTAAGACCTAGAGATGTAAAGACATGGTTGGGTCTGAAATACTGAAAAATAGGTATGGCTGGATTTGACTGTTGGAGAGAGGTGTAGGATAGGGAATGAGAGGTAAATTAGAACGAATCGCTAAAGGCTGCTTGTTGAGTTTGAGTAGTGTTTGTGGGTATGGGAGAAGATATTTGAAAGTTAGAGAAGATAAGAGGAAGAGATGGGATATGCTAAGGGTCCCCTTTAAACCTTAAGAATTTAGTTGTGACTCTTTCACAGAATCAAACCTGTGCTTCTCTGTCCTGCCCCTTTGTGACCTGGTCTGGGTGAATAGCCTTGACAGCTTTGTTTTTCTTACTGTCAACATACAGTGCCACTAGTGACCAGGTCACAGTACTTTACATCACCATGCTTTTGTCCCTTCTCCGCTTGCAGTGTTCTTATGCCCACTGCACTTACTCACGCCTGCTTTTATGATTGTACACCTCCTCCGCAGATTTCCCTTCTCTTGTAACATTGCTCGCATTGTAGCTCCTGATTTGAACATCTTTTGTCTCCTCCAGGATTTAGAACTTCAGGAGCAAAGACCATGGCCTTTTACTTAACTACATCTCTCCATGCCATCTAGCATGGCATCTGACATACAAGAAATTTTTAATGTATACTTTTAAAAAGTCAGGTATGGTGGTACACCCCTGTAATTCTGTTTACTCAGGAGGTTGAGATGAGAAGATCACTTGAGGCCAGGAGTTTTAGGCTGCAGTGTGCTGTGATCTAGCCACTGCACTCCAGCCTGGGCAACGAAATGAGATCCTTTCTCTTAAAACAACATACACACACAACTCCTGGAGGATTTTCTGATGGACTCATGCAGCTAAAAGACACCATCAAGATCACCCTATTTACACATGAAGAAACAGAAGCTGACTGGTACAGTGGGTTACCCTAAGGCTTGGGGGGATGAAGAATCAGAATCTAGTCCCCTTTCTTCAGCTTAGTTAATGCTCTTTGTACCATACGATGCATCCTGTCCTATGAAACAGCAGGGTGGTGGTTAACTTTTCTTGCTATTGAGTTTTTCTCTCACCTCTTCTCTTATTTATATTTCCAAAATGTCTTAAGAAATGGTTTGGACTTCTGTCTCTTACCATTTACACTTGAGATTGTTGAGTTTACTTTGGCTAGTGTTTTAGGCAAACTATTTCAGTGAGATTTCTAACATAACTTCAAGAATCCCTTGTAATACACTCCATGAGGTCACTCCTAGGTAGCAGATTCCCTTCACTTTTGTGCTCCTGCTTTCCCCTTGGTCTTCAAAGAGCCAGGCTAGCTAGTTTTATGGTAAGAACCATTTTCTTTGATAATGTATTTTCTCGTATTTCTATGTTAAGTTGATGAAATTAACTTTAGTTTTTTGCTTTGGCAGTAGTAGTTTGTTTTTCAGGATTCTGATATATTGTTGTTATGATGTCTTAATGCAAAAAATATATTCTTTGAATACTTGGACTTTTACAGACCATGTGCTTTTTTCATTTCTGTGAGTTTTCTTATGTTCTGAGTTATTTTTCATTGTGCTAGAAGCCTCTTTCTTAGGCTCTTAGGTTAGCCCTAATTTTTTTTTTCTGTGTTGCTTGTTCCTTTTCTGAAACTGTTTAGTGCATTTAAAATGTTTTAAATTTCGAATTATTTTCTCATTAACAAACGATTCCCTATAGAATTTATTATTTCACTTAATAATAATATGATGTGCTTCTACTTCAGGACCACAGGAGGATATCTGTTCCAAAGTACATTTTCTTGAATTCTATTAGTGACTGTAAAGATTATATTATAGATCTTTTACATTAAATATGAACTTGTCTTATGCTGCTGAGTTTTTTTCCCCCCCTCAGGGCTAGTCTAGCTTTTGGTGACATAGAAAACTATATTGTAAACAGTTATTATTTGGAAAAAGATACACTGAGCTCTCAGACTGTCATTTTCCAGTAACCTTGCACAGTCACATTCATAGTCTATTTTTCAAAATGATTAAAGTATTTATAATTTTTTATACTTTTATGATAAGGCCAAAATGACTTATTTTTCTGTCTTCTGATAAGGTGATCCTGAAGATGTTGTAAAAATGACAGCTGAAAACAAAATGGTTGTAGATAGAAGCGACCTAATTCCAAAAGTGTTAACTCTGAATGTAGGTGATGAGTTTTGTGGTGTGGTTGCCCACATTCAGACACCAGAAGACTTCTTTTGTCAGCAACTACAAAGTGGCCGTAAGTCAATTTTCTTGGTTTGCTCTATCAAGCTAACATACTTCAAGAGACTCAACATGCGAAAAAGATAATGTATAGATATGTATTTCTTTTGTTTAAGATGTGATCTGTATCTACAGATAAGCTTGCTGAACTTCAGGCATCCCTTAGTGAGTACTGTGATCAAGCGTCTCCACGCTCTGATTTTTATCCAGCCATTGGTGATATATGTTGTGCTCAGTTTTCAGGTAAAGAAATGGAATGTTATTTAATTTTTTTTTTACTTACAGTTGAGTAAAAACAATTGAAACAGAGGCTTTGGTTTGCTCTGAATGGTTTTATTTGAAGCTTGAGTATTAGAGTGAACCAATTATATTTTTAAATATATCCAGTAAACTGGATCAAAGGAGCATGGTGTGATGTGGGTAAGAGCAGAGGGCCTGTGAGTTTCAAGGGGGTGGAGGTAGTAAAAGAGATTTTGTTGGTTATTTTGTCCTTTAGTTTTTAGAAACTGGTATAGATAATTCTGTTTACATGCATAGGTGGATGTGGACCTTTCTAGGCTCATGTCTTCACCAGTATTATTTGGAATAGTAAGAGAGCCTGGAAGTGCATAGTTGCCATGGCACAGCCTTTGTGCTATACAAGTCTTGCCTTGTAATAATCAGGTTGTTATTTTCTGCTGAAGGGGAGGTCCAGTGGCCTCATAGAATAGGAGATACAGTAAGCCTCCAGTAAATATGTTGCTTGGTTGGTGGAGTTTGATTGACTCATACTACCAGATGTTCTAAAATTAGTCCTGCTTGATGTCTTAGTGAATAGTTCATGTATTGATCAAGATGTCGGGGATTCACAGGACGTGCGCTCTGTTTTAATAAGCTATTTATCTACTGGAGAGATAAGGCATGTAAACAAATAATGGCAGCATATGACATGATTATTGTAGTGAGCTATTAATAAAGATTACATTTTAGGAGTTAAAGGCTTCTGATGAGCAAAAGTAGTGGTATTAAGTAAACATATGTTGTTCTGTATCTGTTTGATATCTATTAAAGTAAACTCTATAAATGACCATCCCTAATTTGTAGAGGAAAACCTTTTGTTTATATCTACAGTGGAAAATTATTTGAGATTGTGTCTTTCCTTTTTTCAGAGGATGATCAGTGGTACCGTGCCTCTGTCTTGGCTTATGCTTCTGAAGACGCTGTACTGGTTGGATATGTAGATTATGGAAACTTTGAAATCCTTAGTTTGACAAGACTCTGTCCCATAATTCCAAAGTTGTTGAAATTACCAATGCAAGCTATAAAGTGTGTGCTGGCAGGTATGAAATTACTAGTTTTCATATTCTTAAAAAATTAAAACCTAAAGATGAAAAATAAGACACGAAGATAGAAGGAACAGGGAAAAACTGGCTTATCAAAACAGTACATTTTGATCAGCTACTTAGAAATTATTATATATGTCATTTTCTCCACTAGGATCAGGTGTTTCTTTCCAGGTCAATAAATTGTTTTCATCAACCTTCCTTCAAACGTAACATAATTTTTAACTAGTTTGCTATATCAGAGGGATATTTCCAAGTTTTTGCTATTAGCAACATTCTTATAACTACATTTTGCAACATATCCAACATCATTTCTTTAGGCTATATTGCAAAATGTAGTTATATTTTAAAATACTTCCTTTTTAATGCTAGTTTTCATGTTTGTGATACATATTGTGCATTGTCCTCCAGAAAGAGTTGGCCTAGTTTACATGCCCACCAGGGAATGAATTCCTTAACACATCGGTGCACCAGAGAGCTATTTCTATATTATTTCATCTTGCAGTTTTAAGAAGCTGAGTCATTTCAGTTTGTTTCATTACTAGTGAGGCTGAACACTTTTCTAAGTTACTTGGCACTTAGGTTTTATGAACTAACTTAGGCAAAACTTTGGGATTGCCAGTTTTTTTCTTTAAGTTGGAGTCTCGCTCTGACACCCAGACTAAGAGTGCTTTGGTATGATCATGGCACACCATAGCCACAACCTCCTAGGCTCACACTGTCCTGCTTTAGCCTCCCAAGTAGCTGGTGTGCATTCACTCTCGGCTAATTTTTAAATTTTTTGGTAGAGGTTAGGTCTCACTGTGTTGCCTAGGCTGGTCTTGAAATGCTGGGCTCAAGCAATCCTCAGCCTTAACCTCCCAAACTGCTAGGATTACAGGCATGAGCCACCGCACCCTGACGGGGTTGCTGATTTTTAAGTGCCCTTTCAGTGTTGATTTGCAAGTGCTGTAAGTGTTTCATATGTTAAGAGACGAGTATTTCTTCCCAAATTGTTCTGTACTTTATTATTTTCTTAACTTTATTGGGCTGTGATTTCCATGCCATAAATTCATGTTTAGGTTTTAGGTATACAATTTAATAATTTTTAGTAAATTTACTGAGTTGTACAATCACCATAATCCAGCTGTCTAACATTTTTATAACTTCTTGAGGTCTTTTGTGCCTGTTTACAGTTAATCCTTGCTCTTCAGGCAATGGCTGATCTTTCTGTCTCTATAGATTTGCTTTTCTGGACATTTCATATCATTGGCATTGGTTTTGTTTTTTACATAGAAGCAAAGAAACTTTTTACTTTTTTTTTGGGGGGGGGGTCAGTTTTGCCTTTATTTTCATGTTTCACAAATTCTTCTGCTCAGGTGAAACTTTTTGGTTCCCATGTTTGCCATAGATAACTTAAGTGTAACTTTGTGGAAATGAGGAGCTTTTCTAAGTGCTTGCTTTAATAATTTTTTAACATTCTCTTAAAAATTATTTATTAGGCGTAGAGCCATCCTTAGGAGTTTGGACTCCAGAAGCTATTTGTCTCATGAAAAAAATTGTACAGAACAAAATGATCACAGTGAAAGTGGTGGATGAGTTAGAAAACAGTTCCCTGGTGGAGCTTATTGATAAATCCACGATGCCTAATGTCAGTGTTACCAAAGTTCTCATAGACACAGGCTTTGCTGTGGAGAAGAAGGCTACGGTGGCTGATAAACCTAGTGAAGTCAAAGAAGCTATTGGTAAGAAAAATGTTTACCAGATAATGCCTGTACTAGAGTTCAGTGGTTCTGTAAACATGTGGTTTCTTGTATTTTCAAAAAGAATTTATATTAAGAGTGCTTTTTATCTTTTTTTAAATCAAGCATTCATCTAAATACAATTACGATTATAATTGAAAAGTGAAATTTTGTTGAAAGTTTTGGGGGTTACTAACAGCTGAAGATTGATCAGAAATGAAAATTTGAAATTCAGTCAGGTAATACTGACTATAATGTAAGACTAGCAGTAGGTAATAATAGATAATGTAAGACTGACTGTAAGGTTAATATACCTATAAAGTCACTTAGAATGTCAGTAGAAATTCGGTTCTGCAAAAGCAGATTCCTCCCATCCTCCATTCCTACCACATTCTTCCCCTTACTCTGTCCATTTGTTTTGCAAAATGTTCACTTATTTTCACAGTTCCTTTGAGCATAGAAGGAAAGGTAAATCCATTGGAGTGGACATGGGTTAAACTTTCTGTTGACCAAACAGTTGATGTTATGGTCTGTATGATATATAGTCCTGGAGAATTTTATTGCCACTTGCTTAAAGAGGATGGTAAGTTGACCCTTCTCGTTTATTTCTTTTTATAAATACATTGGCAAAGATAATAACTTAGGATGAGTTTGTTATTGAGTGACAAAAGTAGTCTTTCCAAGAAGGCCAGGTGGATATTTGTATTTTCAAGAAAGATTTGGTTATGCTTAGTTGAGTTTTATTCTGTTTTAAACCATCATTTCTATTCTTAACAATGTCTTTTAATTTAAGCCATGTCTCCTAATTTTCAAAAATTAAATTTGCTTTTATTTGAAGTATGACATACATATAGATAATTCTCACCAACTCAGTACACTTGTATAACCAGCTTCTGGGTCAAGCAATAACACATTACCAGTGTCCCAGAAGTTTCCTTCATGTTTCTTCCTATTATTACTTCTATCTCTTTCAAAAGTAAATGTTATTCTGCCTTCTAATAGCATCGATTAGTTTTATCTGGTTTGAACTTTATATAAATGGAATCATCCAATATGTACGTCTCTGAGCCTTGCTGATTTTTTTCTTGTTGTGAGATTGTTGTTACATGTAGCTGTAGCTTGTTTTTCATTATTTCATCATGATCCGTTTTATGAATGTACTGTAGTTAATTATTACTTTCTACCATGGCACATTTGGCTTATTTTGTTTAGGGCTATAAACTGATGTTGTGAACATTCTTGTACAAATCTGTTGCACATGTGCATGCATTTTCTTTGAGTGTATACCTAGGAATAAAAGCACTGGGTCATAAAGGGTTTGTATATTTTCAGCTTCACTCAGTGAATGCCATTTTCCATTTTCTAATACTTAGGTCATATAATCTAAGTGCTAACATCTGCAAAAAGTGATTATGGTGGTTGTCAGTTTGAGGCTTCTGGTTGCTCTTCATTTCTCACAAACACTGTATTTTCTTTTTCATTTACTATTTGGGTGAGCATCATTGGTTTTAATTCTTCTAAATCTTGGTTTTTCTTTGTCAAATGAGGACATTAAACTAGATAACTAAGTCCCTGCCTGACTCTCAAGGTGAGATTTGTCATTTCTTCATTCAGAATCTTCTGGTAAATAGGCCACTGTTTCATATAGGATAACATTTGTAATTATAAGCTTTTAAAATTTATTGTCGTAGGTGATTATACAAGCATATGGTACAAAATTCAAAAGTTATGAAGGTTTATAGTGGAAAGTAAGTGTCTCAGTTCCTCTTCTTAGTTTCCTAAGTATCTTTTCAGAAGTATTTTGTACATATGCTTGTATGAATGAACAAGTATATGTTCCTTTTATGTACCTATAAATGGCAAAATACTGGAAGAAATTCTTGCATTTTTTTCTCCCACTTTATCGTGGATATCAATTCACATTATTTTTCTTTTTAATATAATTTTTATTTTGGAATAATTTTAGATTTACATAAAGTTAGCAAATATGATACAAAGAGTGCTGCATACTCTCACTCAGCTTCTTCTATGGTTAACCTTAAGTAATCATGGCACATTTGTTGCAACAGAGACCAAGAGTGGCATATTACTATTAACTGAACTCCAGACTTTATCTGGATTTTGCTAGATTTTCCATTAATATCCTTTTCTTACTCCAGGATCCACTCCAGAATACCACTTTACTGTTTAGTCTTCCTTCTATTTTTCATAGCTACATGATATTTCGTTATGTGGATTTATCCTAATTTAATTAGGTGTGGATAAATATAGAACTGGGAGTTTTCAAGCTTTTATTACTAAAGCAATTGTTGTACTTTGTGATTTTACTTTGAGAGTTTATCTTTGGGATAAGTTTTTAAAACTGTAATTATAGTATTAGGTCAGAATATGTGTGTGCTTGTGCTTTGAGAGCTTGTGTTCTTCCAGAGATTAGCGAAGCATTCCCCCAGCAACAGAATATGGAAGTCTCTTTTTCTATACCATTCCCTATAGGGTGTCCTTAAACTTCTTGGTTTTGGCTAATCTGAAAGGTGAAATTCCCATTTCTTTGAGTGAGCCTTGACACATACTTAAAAGGCATTTTCTTTTTCTTTTCTTTTAAACTACTTAGTGGTTCAGATACCTTTCTTCTGCATGCTGAAGCTCCCCGTGGTCTGTGCTTTCCAAGCACACCTCTGGTGTGTCTCTCCAATGGCTTACCTTTCCACTTCTCTGTTTTGCCAGACTACTCTTCTCCCAGGGTTTTTGGCTACCTAATTTGATAATTCTGTCCTTTGTCTCAGAGCTGTATCTTCCTTCTGGAATATCCTCTGCTCTCTCTCAAATGTGGTATACTTCTAATTTCTCTAGAAACTTCCAGTATGCAGAGCTCACGAGTTCTCTGGCTTTCTTGGCATATGTTATCTGTGCCATCCATTTAGTAATTGTATTCATTCTTTCAGGACAGCTTTTATATAGCTTTCTCAATGGCCATGTGTGCTGTTTCCTTGTCCACATGTGAAGCTCATGCTTTTAAGATACTGATGATAATGCCATAGTTGTGTCTCTGTACCCAGTAAATCTTTAGTATTGGCTCTGAGTATTAACTAAATCATGACTTATTTACCCAAAAAATTTTTAATAAGGAGAATCATTTAGTATACTTAATAGTTATACTTTAGGATGTACCTGAGATTTTTATGATCAAAAAATTTCTGACTGTAAAGGAAAATCTATGTTCTATATTTGAAAATATTAAATGCTATGTGTGCAATGTATTTTCAGCTTTAAAGAAACTCATTGATTTGAACAAATCTTTAGCAAAATATTGCCAGGAGAAGTTGCCGAATGGTTTTAAGGCAGAAATAGGGCAACCTTGTTGTGCTTTTTTTGCAGGTAAGTTGCAGTTGGTATCATCTTGACTATTAGAACCTTTTGTTTATATATTTAGTGCAAATACTTTTTACAGCCAAGGTTAAATGCATGCTTCGGATGTCATGGATTTTTCCTTTTCTTTTTGTAACAACAAAACTCAAAGTGACACTTTCTTGCCTAAACTTTGTAAACATTTTAATGCTTTTCCTTCCTGAATTTGTGATATTAAAATAAGTTAACTAATAGCTGTTTACTATAGGTTCATTGTTTCTTTGGGTAACTCTGTACATGTTTACAGTGTTTTTAAAATGTGTTTAATGAAATGCCTTCATTTTATTACAAGAGTTTTTCTACTATTTACTTCTTATATTACTTTACCAAGTTACAAATAAAATAATCTTCTTGATTTTGACTAATCTGAAAGGTGAAATTTCCATTTCTGTGAATGAGTCTTGTCACATACTTAAAGGCATTTTCTTTTTTTCTTTTTCTTTTCTTAAACTACTTAGTGGTTCACATACCTTTCCTTTGCATGCTGAAGCTCTCTGTGGTCTGTGCACCTGACTACAAATGAACTCTTTATATTGGATGTAAAAAGGTGGTACTATAAAAATTTTGGAGCCGGACATGGTGGCTGGCGCTTGTATTCTCAACACTTTGGGAGGCGGAGGCAGTAAGATTGCCTGAGCCCAGTGGTTCAAGACCAACCTGGGCAACTTGAAGAGATCTCATCTCTACAATAAATAAAAAGATCAGCTGAGCATGGTGACATGTGCTTGTAGCTCCAGCTACTTGGAAGGCTGAGGCAGAAGGATCACCTGAGCCCAGAAGGTCGAGGCTGTGATGGCCATGAGCATGCCATTGCACCCCAGCCTGGGTGACAGAGTGAGACTCCGGCTCAAAAAAAAAAAAATTCTCATTTTAGGGATTTTTGAGTGAAAAACTAAAGACATAATCTGGGAAAGTGAGTAAATGTATTACTTACTTTAGACAAAGGATGTCTTTTTCAAGATAAATATTTCAAATGTTGATAGAAGGGGAAATGTTCCATTTCACAAACTTTGTGTTAAATCTAGGTGATGGTAATTGGTATCGTGCTTTAGTCAAGGAAATCTTACCAAATGGAAATGTTAAAGTACATTTTGTGGATTATGGAAACATTGAAGAAGTTACTGCAGATGAACTCCACATGATATCAGCACAATTTTTAAAGCTTCCATTTCAAGGGTTGCGGTGCTGGTTAGTAGGTATGGTACACAATGCAAAATTTTCCTAACTATATAATCTGAGTGCTAACATCTACAATTAGGTTATATAATCTAAGTGCTAACATCTACAATTTTAACATTTTGTGTGAGTTAAACGATTCTGCTTCATCTTATATGTTTCAGAAATTTATTTTTTTAAGATATTGGCCAAAATGCTCAGTGTTGATATTAAAGTAGAGAAGCACCTGCTTTACTAATAAATGGGAGTAAAAATTGACATGATCTTCTTGAAGACAATTTGCAGGATTCTTTAAGAGCCTCAAATATTCATACCTTCTGACTTAGTAATTTTACTTCTAGTAATTTATCCCAAAGAAATCTGAGAATTGCATTGAGATAGGCTGCAAGGAAATTAACCGTGCTGCTGTTAATAATAGCAAAACAACATAAATAGCCAATAATAGAGGACTGGTTAAATGATGATCCATATAATTGATAACAATAGTAACTATTTTATAGGGTTGTTGTGAGGATTAAATTAAGGTTTAGGACAGGATCTGGCATTCAGAAAGTGCTACATATTTAAATGTTTTTTGTTATTACCCAGTTATTAAGATGATGTAAGTATATGTTATTGACATGAAGAATTGTTCATGATTTGAGTGAAGAAGACAGGTTATGAAAGAGATGCAGGATAGAGTGATAAAACAGCCTCCAGACCCAACTCTGCTATCTGTTAGCTGAGAGACATTTAGGCAAATTATTTAAACTTTCTGTGCTTCCATTTTCTCATTTGGAAAGTAATAGTGTCTTCCTGATAGAGTTGTTGAGAATAAAAAAGTAAAACATAAAGCATTTAACAGTGCTTGGCATTATACCTATAAGAGCGGTTATTATTATTGCCACTTCTTTATAAGAGAATATATGTGTTTATGTGCATGTGTGGAATCTCCATCTACTCAAAAAAATTAAGGAAGGTTGGATTCCAGAATGTTAATAGTGGTCATGTTGGGAAGCATAGATGCTCTTTCTTTTGCTAATTTGTTTTTCATTCTACTTAATGGTAGGTTTCAGAGTATTGTTCTTAATTACTGTGTTTTCTGTCAGTACTTTTTAAAATATGGCCCCCAAACCAGCAGCATCAACATAGGAACTTGTTAAGAACTGCAGATTCTCAGTTCCCACCCCAGATGTACTAAATTAGTAACTTTGGGTAGGGCCTCCAGTCAGTGTTTTAACAAGCCCTCTAGGTGACTCAGATGCACATTCAAATTTAAGAATCACCATAAAGAAAGTACAATGTAAGCCAAAATTATCTGAGAAAAATAATTTTTGCTTAAGTAACTTAAAATGACATTTTGAAGATATTAGAAAACTGTCCACAAAAGTGATTCAGCTGACAGCTTTTACCAGCATAATTGGTAACTCACAATTGTGTATGTAAAAGAACATGACAGTGGATTTTAAAGAAGTAATACTCCTATTTTTGCCTATTTGAAAAATGCCAGGTAAAGATAGGTTAGTGGAAAAAAGTAAGGAAAGATCCTGAGCCTCCTAAAACCCTATTGTGTATTAGCAAATGCGTTTTCTATGACTTAGACACGGAGGATGTAGCTATATAATTGAGTTTTGAAAAAAGATACTGAAAACTGCTGACCTGAAAGGTAAACTTGGCAAGAACCCAGTCCTAGATACTACTGAAGCAAAAATGCAGCTTGTGCACAGGATTCCTCTTAATGCTATTCTTATTTTCCAGATACACAGCCTAGAGACAAATATTGGACTAAAGAAGCCATAGCAAGATTTCAGATGTGTGTTGCAGGGATAAAAATGCAAGCCAGAGTGGTTGAAGTCACTGAAAAAGGGATGGGAGTTGAACTCACTGATATTTCTACTTCTTATCCCAGAATAATTAGTGATGTTCTGACTAATGAATATCTGATTTTAAATGCTGGTTCACAACATAAAGACTTGCCAGATAACAGACCTGTTAGTAAACATGATCTTCAAATTGATGATGCACAGGGACTTCAAGGTAACATTTTTACACCATTTATTTGTTATTTAAATTTGTTATCCTTTGCTTTTATAAACTATGAACATTTTTTCATCTCAAAGTACACAATTTTTCTGTAGAGATACACTTTGTGGATGTCGATTAATAATAGGCTATGAATTTAATATTAATGAAACATTAAACAAATATTATACTCATTTTTAGCATAATTATCAGATACACATGTATCATATAGCTATATCTCCCTTAAAGTTTGAGTAAACTATAAGAATTATATTAAATATACTATAGAGATGGAAATATACTACAGGAGTGTAATAGTTCAAGGATTCTCATTATAAATAGGACTTTATTGTAACACCCACAGAATCCCTCAAGTTGAAAGATTGTTTTGTGAAAATAAAGATTTTCATTTTGGGGATTTGAGAATGTTGATAATCAGCAGTTGATGAACAAATTGAATTAAATATATTACTAGGAAAGAATAGTAAATTTTATTTTATATGAGGCCTGTTTTGTATTTTTAGCCATCTCTTCAGCTGAGCAATGGAAGACGATAGAACTGCCAATTAATAAAACTGTAGAAGCAAACATATTAGAAATCATAAACCCAAACTTGTTTTATGCTCTACCAAATCAGAGGCCAGGTGAGAAACCAACATTGAGATTTATTTATGCTCATCTTTTAAACTCTATACTGAAAGTGCTTATGTTGAACTCCTTGAAGGGGGGGGGGTGATGATTTTTGTTTCACTCACCATTTTAAGGAAGAATTAACCAGGACACCATGAAACTTAAGGCAAATTTAGCTGTAAAAACACAAATGGGAATATGAAGGAACACTCTACATTGAGCACCTACTCAGTTGCCCAGTCTTGAGAACCTACGGTGTTGCTTTTTTGGGGGAGGAGGTGGGGGTTGGAGTCTCACTCTGTCACCCAGGCTGGAGTGCAATGGCATGCTCACGGCCACCACCACAGTCTCAACCTGCTGGGCTTAGGCGATCCTTCTGCCTCAACCTTCCAAGTAGCTGGAGCTACAGGTGCACGCCACCATGCCTGGCTAATTTTTGTGATTTATCGTAGAGACAAGGTCTCACTAACTTGCCCAGGCTGGTCTTGAACCCCTGGGCTCAGGCAATCCTCTCACCTCGGCCTCCCAAAGTTCTGCGATTATAGGCTGAGTCACTGCACCTGACTGAGGACCTACAGTTTTTTATATCAAAACAATGTCCTTAATTACTGTATAATTTCTTGTAAAAAAAAAAAAAAAAAAAAAACTATGTTGAATTGTATTTACTGTTTAAGATATCTATTGAAAGACTTTGTAATCAGTCCATTATCATTGTTTTACTGTACCTCACAGACTTAGGCAAATGTTTCACTGTAACTAATTATGAGGAAAAGTAGCATATAAAATTTGATTTTTAGGATTCCTGTTTTGTTTCATGGAAGTTTACAGTCAAGGAATCTCTATATGTGTATGAGTGTATCCTTAAAGTGTCTAAAGGTGAGTTGGTGCAAGTTAGGTGGTGTATTCAAAATAATCTGCTGCATTTTAAGGCTGAAAAAATGAACCTTTGTTTCAAATTGTCAAACTTAAAATTGTGATACTGTCAATAACTGCTCTTACATTTATCTCCAATATTTAAAAAATTATCTTTAATTTGTATATTAAAAAGCAGGAGTTTAGGATTATTTGATTCTGACAACAACATAAGGTATGATGAATTGGAAATACTTTGAGGATAATTTTTTTAAGTAAAACACACTGAAAAGTATACCCAAAAATTGTAAAAATACAGCTTTGTAAGTTTATATCTAGTGAACACACTAATATAACCACCCTGATCAAGAAATTGGTCCTCCAGAGGCTTCCTCCATGTGCCCTCCCAGTACTGATTGCATCCCTTCTGCAAAAGGCAACCAATAGTGGTTATTTTTAACATATGACATGTATTTTAATACAAAATGGTTTTTTGATTGATTAGGCTTGACATTCTTTTGTATACTGTTGTTAGTGGCATTGGAAATGTTCTTCACAAAAGATTGCTTTTATATATTTTAGAAAACCACGAAAAACTGTGTATACTGACAGCCAAGTTGTTAGAGTATTGCAATGCTCAGGAAAGTCCACCATCCTATAGACCAAAAATTGGAGATGTGTGCTGTGCCAAATATACAAGTAAGGTTCTTTTAGGTAAAATATTAAAGGGAAAATATTTAAGCTGTTTTCTCTTACATGAGCTTGTGTAGATTTTGTTATTTTAGATGCATGTTTCATTTGGCTATGTAGAAAAGAAAGACAAGGTTGTAGGTTTAATTCATAAGTTGGGGTCATTCTGCCTTTCCCTTCTGTATAGAGTATTTTTAGACAAGGCTATATAGGTAGATTTACACAAATATGTCAGTACTTACAGATAACCAACTCTGGATTGTGGTGTATCAATAACATATCAACATTACATTTATATGTGGAGGGATTGCAAATAATTTGTTGAACTCTATATGTGAATGTACTTAAAGAATGAGATTCTTCGGAATCATACTCATTGATTAGGGTATACTTTAACCATTCTCCTGTTTACTATTTCATTTTAATAAATTTTCTTTGCTAATATAAATAACACTTGTAGCAAATATTCTGTTTTGCCTCTGGGATCAAGGTAACATGAGACATAGGGCTGTTTCAGTGTCCTCAGTCGGGTTCTGGTTGGCAGGCCTGTTATTAGGGAGTGAGGGTGTGGGGGAAATGGGTGGGCATGGCTGTTGCCAGTCCCTGGGCAGATGGAGCTGGTGGCAGGATGACAGCTAAGCAGGGATGGAGCTGAGTTCACATGGGGACAAGGCTGCTTTCAGTCAATAGCTAGGTTGGGGGAGAGAGTCTGAGAGTCTGCAGCTGAGGCTTGGGCCTGCCTTTTCAAAACAGCCTTCCTCAATCTTGGACTCCACTGGAGTTTCGAAGCCTCCTACCTGGATCACATGGCTCCCACAGAGACATTTCTGTCTTGAATGACTGCCAGATTGTTGTTTCTGGGGACCTCCTACTCCACTGTCTTGCTGATATCACTGCCTTGTTTTGCTTTTCTTGTGTATGCAACTGTATCTACACTCTTTCCCCCATTCTTCCCAATAAAAATATAATATTTGGTTCGATAAGTATTCTGGGTTACTTTTTTAGGACTAATATACATGCATACACAATTGAGCTATGTAATGTGCTATGATTACATTTCTCTCTTGCCACTTCTGTTGTTGTGTTCTATATACTTTCATTAATTATCTCCAGTTCTCTGCATTAGTGCAAATCCCCTCAAAGATCACTTCATGTACCTTATCAACTTTTTATCATATTGAAAGCATCTTCAGCCTCTGACGTACTCCTATTGAGACTCCTTGTCCTCCAGGCCTGAGCTGTTATCCTGGGTATTTCCTTCACCACCATGCTGAGATTATTTCAATTCTGACCCTCCCCCCTTTATTTCCTGGATTTCTCTACCACCCCACCTCGTTAGTTGGATTTCTGCCTCCCTTGATTTTCTGGATCTCTGACCTCTCTTGATTTACTCCAGTATTTGGGTGGTTCCAATGCTTCAGAATCTGAGAAAAGGTGCATGTAAGATAAATGTTCTACTATGTCCCATGTTAGAAAAAAGTCTTTCATTCTATCCTAATAGTTAATTGATAGCTTGCTTGCTTGGATATAGAATTCTAGATTGGAAGTCATCTTCCCCTTAAACTTTTGAAGGCATTACTTTTATTGTGTTTTAGCCATTGGTGTTTCTGGTCAAAAGATAGATGTTATTCCAGAATTTCCAAACTTTTGGTACATTTTTTTCCTTTCTGGAACTTTTAGTATACCCTTCATCTGTATTTTGAAATTTGTGATGTGACTTAGTATGGTGCTGTTCTTTCTACCATAGTGTTGGGCACTCAGTGGGTTGGCCCTTAAATCTAGAAATTCACGAGCTTCAGTTCTAGGGAATTTTCCTGAATTCATGCTTTCATTTTCTTTTGTTTTCTTTTAGGAACTCCATGTCTTCTAACATTGGACTTGAACTCTTTTGCTGAATCTCCTCTTTTCTCTTTTGTCTTCTCTGTTCTATTTTTCAAGAGATTTCTTCAATTTCATTTTCCAGCTTACTAAAGTTTTCATTTCTGATACCACATTTTTAATCTTTTTTTTGAGTTGGTGTCTCACTCTGTCACCCAGGTGATCCTTCTGCCTCAGCCTTCTAAGTAACTGGAACTACAGGCATGTGCCACCACACCCGGCTAATTTTTTGATTTATTTTAGAGATGAGGTCTCACCAAGTTTCCCAGACTGGTCTCGAACCCATGGGCTTCAAGCAGTCCTCTTGCCTCTGCCTTCCAAAGCGCTGGGATTACAGGTGTGAGCCACCGCGCCTGGCTCAGTTTTAACTTCTGTAGCCTTTTTGTATCTTGTGTGTGTGTGTTTTATTATTATTATGCTCTTATTCCAAGAGTGGAATGTCATTTCTCCAAGGATATTAGTCATTCTTTTAATTTTCATTGTCTTCTTCCTTCCTTGTCTGTTTCTCTGAGGTACGATTTTGCTTGTTTTTGTCTCTTCTGTCTTGTTGGAGGCTTTCTTCAAATATCTGGTGATCCTTTGTTATCCACATTTTAAGATGGGGCACTAAGAAGTTATTTGGAAGTACAGTGTGTGGGCAGGGTTTATCCACTGGTGACCTTCACTGTATGTGGTCTGGCTCTGCCATTTTACTGGGGTCTTCCAGTATGAGTATCTTGCAGTGCTCTCACTTGGATTGGTTGTCTCCTGCCTTGAGTGCATAGCTTGCCTGACAGGGTTAAGCTCTCCCTTCTCTGCTCTGCCTCATGTTCCCCAGTTCATAGTCTCTCTGTAGAAGAAACCTCTAATCTCCCCCTGGGTAAAAGTATTTACCTAGAAAGAAGGCATTCTAAGCTTTATTAAAATATGTGTCAAGTTGGAATACTAAGTAACCATAAAAAAGAACAAAATCATGAATGTCACAGCAACCTGAATGGAA
>CAUYQG010242719.1:0-29453 GCA_963574415.1 Tarsius wallacei
GAGAAGGGAAGAGAGAAGACAAAGCTGTCCTGACTGTTGAAATCTGATTTCTACAGAATTGTGAGAACTCAGTGTGAAGGTTTATTTCATGTGGAAAAATTATTTAAAGAGCTGTTACTCTGGGCTTGGTGGCAGCTTGTACTCCCGCACCTTGGGAGGCTGAGGTGAGTGGATTGCCTGAGTCTGTGGGTTCGAGACCCACCTGGGCATCTTGGTGAGACCTCATCTCTACAATAAATCAAAAAACTTGCCAGGTGTGGTAGCGCGTGCCTGTAGTTCCAGCTACTTGGAAGGCTGAGGTGGAAGGATCGCCGGAGCCCAGCAGGTCGAGGCTGCGGTGGCCGGGAGCGTGCCACTGCGTTCCAGTCTGGGTGACAGAGTGAGACTCCAACTCAAAAAAAAAAAAAAAAAAAGAATTAAGTTATGCAGTCTATTGAATACCTTGTGATTTAAAAAATCATGTTATTGTAGGGTAAATGTGTGAATATTAAGTCACATAGAAAATAGGGCTTATACCTTGATTTGAGTTTTTTTATTGAACTATTTTACCTGAAAGGTTTTTTTTTTTTTTTAATTTCTTACCAGATGGTAAGCATCTTTTTTTTCTTCCATTTTGCTGTTTATGATTCACGTGGAGTGGTTTAAGATGTTCTGATTATTTTTAGATATTGTATGTTAGACTATATGGAAAGAATACTAACCTTTCCAAGGTAAATATTCTTGCCATCTTGTTGACAAATATTAAAATGGGGAATATAAACTATATTACCTTTTAAATTTTAATTTTAATGGATTCAAGTACATAAACCATTTAAGTGTATTTTTTGCCTGCTCCTTGTGGAGAAAGGGTATTTGCATATTGTTACATTCAAGTTCTGATATAAATGTATTTGGGAGTTGTAGTGACTGCATTTTTTTCATACCCTACGAAATTTAATAGACTTAGCAAGACTTGCATTAATTGGTATCAAGCTGCATGAAGCTTCTGTTCCATTTATGGCTTATATAAATTACATGACATTGTGCTTTTCCAATGTGAATGGTGAATGAGGCTTTTGTCTCTTGGCTTATGGGAAATATTAGAAGCCTGTAGTTTTACAGCCTAACTGGACACGTCACTCTGATTTCTGGAAATAATGATTTGACAGAGAATCAGTTTATATATTAAAAATAAACTAACAACTGCTTTTTAAAAACCTGACCATTTTTCTAACCACCCATGTATCTTACAGAGTTTACATTTCTGATGGGATGATTAAGAGTTTCTACAGACTACTTAGAATTTAGACTAAATAGAAAACACTTTGTTCAATGTGTGTGGTATGCATGGGCAAAAACTGTGTCTTTCCATTTTCATTTCTAATTGGATGACAACAAGATGCATACTGGTTGACTAGGGCGATACCATTTAAAGATACTGGTTGCAACTTAAAAATGCCGGTAAAACTTTAACATGACTACCTGACTATCATATTACTTTTCTTCATAAGCATTACTCAAAATGGAATTATTTGGAATGTCTTTTAAAATGACTCATTTATTTAAAACAGAGTAAATATGACAAAGGCTTAACATTTAATATAGGCTTGGTTAAAAAAATCACAGATCAGTGAAGAAAATATTTATATTGTAATAGAAAACTATACAAATGTCTTGAACATGCCAGTCCAAATATAGGACATCCAAATGAGATTCTATTTCTTCTTTCAAACTGGTAATGATTGAAGCAATGACACTCAATAGTGTTGAAATGAAAATACTGACACACTTCAGTGTAATGTGTATGTATTTAACTTTTTTAGAAGTAATTTTAAATCTACAGCAACATTGCGAGGATGAAACTAATACAAGGAACAGCTGCATACCCTTTACTCAGAATTGCTTATTGCAAGTATTGGTCCCATTTGGTTTGTTGTCCTGCCTCCCTCCCCATACCCCCTCCAGTGCACACACACACATACACACAGGTAATTTTTTTTTTCTGAAGCATTTGAGAATAAGTTGTATACATCAGGTCTTTCAGGTATAGTCTTCATAGAAATTTTAAAGATATTTGTAGATTCAAATACAGTTTCAAGAAAAATACAGAGATCCAGTGTGCCCTTTACCGGATTCCACCAATGGTAGCATTTTGCAAAACTGTAGTATAATATCCAAACTAAGATATTGATACAATCTACATCTATTTTTCAGATTTCCTGAGTATCTCACATACTCATTCATGTGCATGTGTGTGTAATTCTCAAGGCTGACTTTTAATCTCACCTGTGATACAAACCATTTAGCGTGTTACTATTCAAATGAGATTTAAGATTTTTGTAGATATGAAGACTAAATCAGCCTTTTTTTGAAGTGGGAGTGAACTCAACCTAATAAAAGGACTTAAGTTGGGTAATAAAATGACACTTTTTGTTTTTATACATTTGTTTGACTCTGGAACATGATCTTTAACCAAAAGGAGAAGTACAATAAGCAGACTTGAATAATTCTTTTCATTGTGGAATAAGTAAGGCATTTTTCTCTGCCACTAAAGTTTGCCATAGAAATATAGTTGAGATATGAGGAAGTTAATTCTGACTATTGCTGGCCTTAATAGAATTAGTACCTATCAATTTCTCTGCTAATTTCAAAATGTCTTCATTAATTTATCTTTAAATTGTGACTTTTAGGGAAATCACTAGGAGAAGAGAGATGGGAAAATGATTATTTTCACGATGCGTTTGGATAAAATGACATCTACAAGGAATCATATCCACATTTAAAATAATTCCTATAAAAGTGTTACATTCTAAAGATTCTTGAAACAAGACTCAAGCAAATTGTATTTTGTAAGCTATACGGATTGAAAAGGGGAACAAGTTTATGTTAGAAGTAGCTAGGCTCTCAAAAAAGAACAGTTGGATTGGAAGCCAGGTGACATAAGGGATCTTGTTACTTTGCCACCACTGATTATATGATCTTGGGCAATTAGTTTAGTATCTTAATTTTTTTGCCTGTGAGATGGTAGGTTTTATTGCAAAATTTTTAGATTCCTTTCAGATATAGAAGTCTGTGATGACACTCCCTTTCTTAAAAATCTTCCTGTTTACTCTTTGGAAGAACTTTTAGGTCACATTCAAAATGGTACAAGACTGTGCTGATTCTTTGTAGTTCCTATTTAGAACCTTAGTAACCCTGTTCAGGATTTTCCATTCTTGTGAGAAAGTTGTTTAAATCTCAGAGATGTGTCTTCACTAAGTGATCCCCTGAGAAAGCACAGAGAACTTTCCTTCCTCTGTTCTATTCTTAATTTATTTGTTTCTGTTCTTCTGTAAACAGTGAAGTGGATGAAAGTTGGTGTGTCATATGGTTTATGTTTGCTTACAAGTGTTTGTCCAGTCCTGGGTTCCATTTATGTCCAAAGTGACAGAGTCTTGAGACTTGGCATGTGTCAAGCCATGGTTGTCATTTGCAACTATTGCCTGATAGGATGGCACACAGCTTTGGTAAAACAACTTCAAGATTGAATATGGAATCTCCAAATGTTGGAACCTTTTTACAGCAAAGGGAAAGTTGCTTGAGCAAATAAAATAAATGGTATTGAGTATAGCCAAGCAAATGAGCATGAATTCCTGAGTATTATTTAGAGATTGCACAAATTTAAGAGAGGACTATTATTCACATATTGATAAAGAATAATTGCCATGTGCCAAAAAGAATAAGAAACTGGGAGTTTTCTTGGGCCAATATTTCATTCTGTTAATATCTGTAATGCTAGCTGCCAGGTTTGATTGGTCAGCTGCTTTATTTTTCTGAATTTCAGTTTCTTCCTTTGTGAAATAAGGAGGTTGGATTAGGCTTCCTCTTTGATCTTTCTTGCTCTAAACTTCTTTTTTTTTTTTTTTGAGTTGGAGTCTCACTCTGTCACCTAGACTGGAGTGCAGTGGCCTCCCGGCCACCGCAGCCTCGACCTGCTGGGCTCCTGCCATCCTTCCACCTCAGCCTTCCAAGTAGCTGGAACTACAGGCGGCTACCACACCCAGCTAATTTTTTGATTTATTGTAGAGATGAGGTCTCGCCAAGTTGCCCAGGCAGGTCTCGAACCTGCGAGCTCAGGCAATTCACTCACCTAGGCCTCCCAAAGTGTAGGATTGATTACAGGCTGAGCCACCGAGCCCACCTAAACTTCTTTGCATATATAATTGTGCTTTTGTTTTAGAAACAAAATCAGCCTGTTCTTCCAAATATGTGAACTTTCTATGTGACAAAAGCTTATCACCTATCATTTTAAAAGTCCCTGCTAAGTGTCATGCACTGTTACCTCTAGTTTTTTTGTTTTGTTTTGTTTTTAGTGGGTAATATCCTATTTACAGAAGAAGAAGCAGGCTCAAAGTTTAAGTACTTGCCCGGCAAACCTCAGTTTATAGAGGAACCAGGATGTAGGTTGATGCCATTCTAGAGTTCACATTCATTATTATTATTGCTTTCTTTTTAAAGCATAATTCTCATTAGCAATAACTTCTTTTGGCTTCAAATATTGTGAGTAGATGTATTTGAAAACATGCCATTCATGCAACAAATACGCTGCAGTTCTTAACATTTTCCTAGTTGTGAATTTCCATCAGGAGAGTTGGGTGATGCTGGGACTTCTAGTTTGGCGAATACAAAAACATGGCATGAGTTCCAGACACGATTTAGCATTTCTGTATCCATAGCAGACATGACTAACCAATTTCATTTCTGTCCCCAGGTGATCCCAGAAGTGGCCATAAAGTCAATTGATTGATGTTGGCATATGAGGTTAATCCTATTTTTTATTCTTGTTTAAATCTTTTTCTTTGATTTCACTGTGGACAGAATATCACACTTATATGAGAATGCCTGGAATGAAAGTAACAATAATAATAGTTTGTATCTATTAAGTGCTTCCTGAGTGTCAGGAACTGTTCTTAAAAGGCATTATCTTATTTAATCATCCCCGCAACTCTGGACTAGCTACATTGCTGTTCCTTGTTTTACAGGTGAGAAACAGACGGCCCAAAATGATAAAGTACATTTCCCAAAGGTTACGTCATTTGTAAATAGCAAACCAGGTCTGTCTGACTGTAATGCTTGTTGTTCTCTTTGCTGTGAGATGGTCTCTTACAGTAAAAGAAAGATTCAAAATGCAGGCTTGAGACAAGTGCAGGAATCATTTGATGTCTAATTTTGCTCATTCAGCTGTTTCTCTTTCTGCTTTTCTGTTTAAAACTGCAAGTTGTACCGAGGTAAGCAACCTTCCGGTTTTAAGGAAGGTATTACTATGACCCTAATGTTTCTTATTACATATTGTGACTCTAAAGTATCTTATTAGTTGCCCTTCTCTTTAGAAATAAAAAGACTATTAGGTATCACTTAAAGGCAAAGTACTTCTTTCTTTGGGGATTTTAAGATTTCCTGGTGATTTCTTACTACTACTTACTTATATTCCTGCCTCATAACTTGCCTTCTCACCAATCCATTTATGGTCCTTTTTGATGACTGACTTTTATAATTGCTTCCCCCTTGGCTGGCTTGACTCTTTTGTTGGTGCTGATTCAGTGAAATATATCATACCATTGTTTTGAGCTAATATAATGTGGATGTTCCTTTTTAAATCATGATTAAATGTAACTTTTGGTTTAAAATGAGACCATTTTGCAAAAGTGTTAGTTGAGGTATCAAAGCACCTCCAACTAATGTCATTGCTAGTTTTTGTAATACTTGGTATTTATTATCCATTTAAAAACATTGTTAACTAATGTTATATATAAAGAATTTAATCTTTCTGGAATGTTGATGCTTCAGTGTTTCATTTTAGAGGAAAGAAGAGAACTTGGACAATTTGTTTTATTATAAATATTTCCATTTGTAAAGCAGCACTCGTTAAGGAAGACATTTTCCTAAAGTTTAAGTTTCTGGGAGATTATAGGGAAGGCTGAAGCTGAAATTGCTTTATTTTTTAATGATTTTTTTCCTTGACTCATCTGAATATTTCTTCAGAAATCACCTATTGTATATATATTCTGATAAGGAAGATGCCACCAAGTGGCAAATAAAATGTGTGAATTTTATTCTTTTGGTAATTAGCTTGAAGGGGGTGATTAAGTCATCATCATCTTTTAAGCTCCTTCTTTATTTGGAAGCAAGTATGGAAAAAGTTTCTATTTTCCAGTCCCTGCTGGAAGCTTACACTTTTACATTATTTGTCATAACGCTTTACTGAATGTTGAGTGTCTTGATGGCTACTCTCTTTTGTTGCAGGATGTTTCATTCAGGTGGAATGTGGAGCTGCCACTGGAAATGGAAGCCAAGTCCCCTTCTAATCTTATTTGCTTTGTATACTATATGTGTTCCTCACTCAGGTAAGACTCTTTCTCTTTTAGACTCTGAATTTAATAATGATTACATTGTCTGCAGTATAAGTAGTATAAATGTACTTATTTAAGTTACCTATCCTTAATTCATTGTCTTCCCCCCCCCCTTTTTGTTCTTATAGGGTTTTTTCCTATGATCACTCTATCCTCTTTGAATTCTGTAAAAATACTTTTGCTTTGATTGTTGTTTTATTTCTAATGAGTTTATTGTTTTAATCTTTGCTCTTTCTTTTTAATTTTATTTATTTATTTAGTCCATATTGAGTGATGAGATAACTACATAAACGGCCTTTAAAAAGTGTTAGCTGTTTCCTCTACTATTGGATAAATATACAAGACTTAATTCTCTTTTCAAGTGTTCATATAGTTATTTATGGAAAGTAAAGACTGTGCAATTTATTTAGTTTACTTGGTATGAAAAGGTTAATTTTAACGGCAGTTTTTTGGAATTAAAACGTTTATTTTTTTGTTATCATGTTTTTTTCTGAACTTTGACATAAGAGCCTTCTGTTGTTGAAAACTAAATTTTCTATTCACATATATATAGAAAATATATAAAATTTTCTCTAAACTTTCCATGAATAAGCCAACCAGGGGCCTAGTAATATGAATGATGTTTTAAAGGAAACTCTTTCTTTAGTATCTGATTTTGTCACTGAACTGAGCAAAATCTTAAGTCCATTCTGTTTTACTCTTTGTTTTCCCCTTGTGTATTTATTCAGCTTAGTATATTTTCCTTTAGAATAAAACTAACATTTCAAGAAAGTCATTTTTCTTGATGTCTGATATATTTATTACTTGGGGTTTTATCAAGATCTACAAATTTTATACTTATATCTGTATTATTATAAAAATACTCTTAAAGAATCATGGATATAGATTATATACTAAAATTGCTTATTTATTGATCAGGACATTCAACTTGTATTTAAAATGTAAACACTTTTTTTTTTCAAGCCATCAAGTAAGAGTTTCAGCTATTTGGAAAATCCCTCGCACATATTTAATGGCTTCAAAACAGAATTGATCTTTGAGTGAACTTTTGTGTGTATTTGTTAGAATTTCATTATAAAGTCACTCTTTCTGTTACTAAGTCATTGCCAGAAAGAGGCAACAAACTTGTAAAGAGATTGGAAAATTAAATGTATATCAGATTTTATGATGTATGATATTGAACGGTTTATTAAGTTTCATAAGTGATTCTCAAAAAATTTAACAATTTTTTTAAAGTGATTCTCCAAGAACCAACTACCTGACGTATGATAAATTATGAGATTAAAATTAGATGAAGTCTATTTACTTTCATTTTTGTTAGGTCATGCCTTTATATATTTTTAGGGCTTCTTTAAAAATATTTGTACCTTTTATTTTAGATGTCAAATTTGTACCTTTTATTTTAGATGTCAACATTTTTAGTATATGCACATTCCTGAATTTTAATCATTTGAATAAATGAAATGAAACACAT
This sequence comes from Tarsius wallacei, assembly GCA_963574415.1. Classification (NCBI taxonomy): domain Eukaryota; kingdom Metazoa; phylum Chordata; class Mammalia; order Primates; family Tarsiidae; genus Tarsius; species Tarsius wallacei. Next base: position 7,843 of record CAUYQG010242719.1, read on the forward strand.
GTTTTCATAATAATGATAAGAAATCAACTTGGCTGGGACAAGGCCAAGGCAAGAGAATCACCTAGGGTGCAAAATTTAAGGAGGTGCTCATTCTTAGGGTCATGGGAATCAAAGTACTTAAATTTAAGTTACTCTCTCACACAAGATTTAAAAAAATTTTTTTCTTTCATTACCCAACTCTTTGTGTGCATCAAATAAAGTTTTTTTGACAGGCAATTTCCTGTGTTCACTCATGAAGCCAAAACGTTTTGTATCTATATCTCTCTAATCATTCATTACTCATGTAAAGTGTCACCAGCTTACACATGGATATCTAAACTCACAAAAATACTTTAGAGGTTATTATTGACATTTTAAAATAAAATTTCTGCCTCACAAGGTACCTCAGCATGTGATTCCTTCAAATGAACTAACAAGTCATTTAACATAATGCATATTACAACTTCAGGCATGGCTAATTAAGAAATCTTATTTTTTGCATAAATCAAGGTATAATACCACTATATTTTTTAAGACTATTTAGTGCTTAACTGTGATATTATAGCTCTATTTACGCATTTGCTGACTTTTTTGCTTCTTTGAATGCCTCCAAGGTGATCTCAAGTCCAGTCGCTTTAAATAGAATCTTGACCAATTTCTCCTAAATCTATATGGTTAGTCCTGACCCCTTCCTGGACCCTAGAGTCACCTCTTGGGTTTCTGATCCTCATCTACCCTTGGATATATCTACCCTTGGCTTTAAACTTCACATGTGTAAACAGGACTCCAGGTTCCTCTGTCCCAAAATCTACTTGTCCTTTAGTCTTTACAATCTATCCTTCTACTGTTTTCTCCTACTCTCACTATTTTCTAGATACATTGGCCTTTCTGTTCCTTGACTATTCCTTCCTAGTATCCTCTTCTCTGTAATCTATACATGCCTCTTTCTTTTTGACGCTCACATCTCAGTTTGATTATTACTACCTCAGATAATCCTTTCTGATCCCTCAATTCAAAGGAACCCCACTGGATCACATCATATCCTTAGTGATAATATATGTAGAGTTTGATTATTATTCTGACTGTTAATGCTTTGTTAATTTAACTGTGATAGCTAGATTAAGGGATAGGCAAGCCTCTTTTGATTGTTAAAGTTGACACTTAGTTCAGATGCTTAAAAATCAGAATACTATAGTTTAATTTTAATAACACCCACAGCTTAATTAATATAATATAATTACAATGTTAAGTTTCCTAGTAGGTAAGTTAACATTTGTGCTTTCATGGGGCACTTACAAAACAAATAATATACAAGGTTTATGTCTCTCCAGATTTTAAGTAGTAATGTAGAAAAATAGCTCATTGTTTCTTGACAAGTGATAATATAACTTTTAATAAGAACTCCAACAAAATAAGAATTGAATATTCAAACTGATGCCATAGAAGTGCACATTAAAGCAATAAAATGTGATTGCTTTTACCCACCAGCTTGAAACAATTTAGAAAAGTTGATAACATCCAGTGTCAAAATTGTTGGGAAAAGGGCATACACTTACATGGTTGGCTGTATCTTATGGTAGAGTAATTGGGCAACATTTCAAAAAAATTAAGAATGTGTACATTGCTTGGCATATCACACCCATGTGTAGGCATTTTTCCTGTAGAAATAAAAAGCATAATAAATATAGAAATATGTATCAGTATGTTAACTGCAGGTTTGTAATAGCAAAAAATTGGGAAAGACTAATTGTTTACCCTCAGGGGAATGGTTATATGAATTATTTTGCATTTATACCATGAAATACTGTGCAGCCCTTCAAAAGAATGTGGTATATTTGCTTGGAGAACTGTTCATGATGATACTGTTAAATTAAAAAGCAAATTGTAGAACCTAACAAAATGATCTTGGATTTGTAATAGGTTTTATTACAAAACTGGGACATATTTATATAAATGTTTGTATAAAACTTTGTAAAAAATGGTTTATCTTAGAGATAGTTTGGAGAAAGGAGGGAGAATGATGGAACTTGATACACCTCTGAATTTTATGTCTTGTTACAATGAGTGTGTAATATTCTCTAAAAAAAACAAAACAAAACAAAGCAAAACAAAGCCACATAAATGTCTTCATTTTTTTTTTTTTTTTAAGCCACTTAAAAAAAAATAACCAGAGACACTGTTGAAGTATATGAATATTTAAACTTTGTTAGTCACTTAATTGTTATTCTGGTACTTTCTTCACTTAATAAGAATCTCCAAAAGGTGTTTCATATAATGACCTCTTTTTATGTGGCATGTCACTCCACGACTCTGAAAATGAGTGATGATATCTCAAGCAGACAGAGGGTTATGGCTTCAAGTAGAGTGGGAAACAAATATCCAAGAGCCAATAAATCCCTAAGCAACCAGGAGCCTGTTTCCATACAGATAGTCTTAGTCATGAGCACTGAGGAGGAGTCTCCCGTCTTTCCTGAAAATCAGTGATATCAGCAGATTGTTTTAAAGCACAGTGTTACTCTTATTATCTATGAGACATCAACAGCTAAAAGGGAAAATGTTTCTGAAAGTACAATCTGGTCTGGATTGTGTACTTTCTAGCCCAGGGCACAGCAAAGTTTTGGAAGGCAGGTGATTGTATAGAAAGAATCTTGAGATTTTATTTTTGTTTGTGCGTTAATTTTTCATGTGGTCATGGGATGAGTAATTACTATTTAATATCATTGAAATATGTATTTGTGTGAAATAGACATAGATAACACATTCTAATATTTGATCTAAAGGTTTTCAAATGTCTAGAAAAATAATCCTCATAAATCTGTAAGGGTTTTTTTTAGCTCTTTTAGTACTAATGTGTACTTAAAATTACTAAATATATCTTGAAGGTAAACAGTAAGGTTCTAGTTATAGAAACTATTTTTTTATATAATGATAAATGTATATATGTGTGTGTATTTTTCAGTTAGGGTCAAAGTACTCCAAATTCCTGTCTGAAGCTTTCAACTAAAGGGCTGTTTAACCATCCAAGACCTCAGATTAAAAAAAGGCAATGTGATTGAATAATTAAAACCTAGAGAGTGTTATACAAATGTTTCTTTATGCATCTTTCTAGATAATTTCCTTTATGTACCTTTGGGTGATCTGAATTTGGTGTAGTTAAATATGAAATCCTACATGAGAAGTTATAAAGTCAATTGCGTGAATGTAGAATGGGAATTACTTACCTTGGAACCACAGTGATGATCTCAACTGACCAAGCATGATGGCTGCTTAATGAAACTGATACCACTTAGACAATATTAGGAAGAGAGAAATGTCAACACCAAGTCCTGTTTTTTGCTAGTTAGATTACGTTTGTCTCCGGGCTTAGTTGTCATCATTTAGAGAGAATTGATGAACAGAGTGTATCTGGACCAGGCAGATCAGGATGGTGATGAGTCTTAAGCAATTTGAGGAATGTTTCAGGGCAGTCTCTGTCTACAGGGAGTTATATGAAATCCTTCTTTGGGGCGGGCTGTGACAGTGGACTCCCTTTCTTTGTATCAGCTACAACATTGTTGCTTTTGAGGTTTTTTTTTAAAGTAAAAATCCAGCTGAATTTTTAAAAACTGTTTTTGAGAAATAGCACATTTACTTTTAAGTAATAAAGTCAATATTCTTATTGACTTTATTAGATTTAGAATATTGACTTTATTAGATATTTGAAGAGTGGTAATTTGGAAGTGACAACAGACTTATTCAAAGTATCTCAAAGAACAGTTAGGACCAGTGAGTTGATACTGTAAGTACCACATGATTTTCCTAGTAATTGGTTGCCAAAAAATAAATCCAGCTGTCCTTCAAATACCCTTATCACAGGCAACCGAGATATGAAGGAATCTCAATATGGAGAGGAGTTTGTACTAGAAACCTAGAAAACTTCCTTAGTCTACAGCTTAACCATGGAGTTTATGCATACTATACAGTCTGTATTTTTGTGTGCACATAGTTTTAATTGTTTATCTCGAAAGTTTCTTCTGTGTGCGTTTCCTTTCTATTTTCGTAGCTATCTTTATTACACAACTAGAACTCGAGACTGGCCAGGTAATTTCTGGAACAAGATAAACCTAGGAAGCTCTGGACATTGATAGGTGCATAGCAACTCTGAAACTTTGGCAGGTACAAACTTTTCTACCACTTTCAAATTATTAATTCTTTAAGGAGTTTTCCTTTTTATTTTAAGCAAGAGTATGTATTTTTTGTCACTGTTTTTATTAAAGTTGCAGTATTATCATGTTCAGTAAGTAAAGCATGTGGAAAGAACAAAATGGAGAGGAACCAAGAGAAAAAACCCAAACATACTTCAATTTAATAAGTAAATTTATTTTATAGGGTGGGGCAGCAGGGGGGAGCAAGGTTTGGAGGTTAGATGATAAAAATGTATTCATCCCACAATGAGCATAAAGTCACATAAAGATCCTTTCTCCTCCATTGAACTAAGACGATTAAACACCTGAAAAGAAAACAAGGTCATTTGTCAGCAGATAGGTAGTGGCTATCACCAGTTCAGGTTAACCTTCTTAGCTATCTAAGGAAAAACTCTTTAAAGAAGAGTAAACTATCCCAGTGGGGGCTATCTGACTACCATCCTTCTATGGTTGAGACTCACTATCTTAATTTTTAAATAATATCATTAAAATATTTGAGACAATCTTTTGAATGAGATCCTTTCCCAGAAAAATAGTTCAAATTATAATGTATTTATGTCAAAATATCTTGGTTTATAGTCACTTCTAAACCAGATTCATCTTAAACTTGTGGTTTAGAAATGATATACTTTTTTAAAAAATTACATAACTTTCTGCAATAAATCAACTATTGTGAGTCAAAATAGATGCCTCCCTCCTATACATTCTCTTTCAATTTTAATGCTGCTGATTTATATAAAAGAGAGAAAATGTTTGCACTAGAGCCCATTTAACAATTAGGATTTTTTTTCTTCTCATAAAATTATACTAATCTCTATTATTGGTTTGGGCAAAGCTATAAGAATGAGCATACTCATAATTTTAAATACTTATAATTTTTGAAAATGGAAGGATCCTTCTAGAAGATTCTTTACCTGGTTAAAACTTTAAAAGGTAGCATTAAAGTGAAATATATAGCTGGAAAAAGAAATTACTCTGGGAATATTAGTCACTGCTTTTGTACACATTCAGTTTCTTTCATCTGTTCTTCCTTTATCAGTTTTATGCCTCAAGTATATGCTCAGAAATATGGTATAATGTACAATTGATACTGCTCACTTGAGTATAAGTAAATTTTTGCTGGATTACTAGCTTTATTGAACAGAATTTTAAGGCAGAGGATGAAAGTTTCTGATCACAGTTATATCAATAGCTTCAGTAATGGTGCTATAGGGATGAAAGGCTAGACTTTTAGAGATAATTTGCCTCAGTGTTGGCTTTTTTCCTCCCCTGAAAGAATGAGCTCCAAATATGCACACTGAAGTTGTGGAAATGTGGCCTCCCATCTTTTCTAGAATTCTTAGTCGGACTGTGTACACTAATTGTCTCCTGTCTGGCTCATCAGAGGTCATATTAGTTATTTATTTGCACGACTAACCTCATCCTTCTTTAGAATGGCGACATGAAAATCTGTTACTTGTAGGAAGCTTATGATCGTGAGATTTTTGTTTCAATACTGCTAACAACCTAATGCTTCGCTAAACCATAGGATTTGTGGTTTTGCTCTCAGAGCCTTTGCTAAGTTAGCATGGGACTTTTTCCTTCCAGTTTGGTAAGCTCTGATGCTTTACTTATAGTTGGTGTTTGGTTAGGGCTCTCATTACTTTTCTTGTTAGCATGTCTTATAAACTCACGCATTAGAGAAGGCTGCCTGTTTATTAACCATTTCAGAAGAAAGTTCTCTCTGAATGTTAAGCCATTTCCTGTATTTAGGGAGGTGCCCATTTGCAAACATGATACTACTGATTGTGACACCACAAAAAACATGTTCAGTAAATGTGTAATGAATGAATTGAATTGCTTTCAAACTATCTTACTGAGATTTTGGATTTCCCGTAGTAGGTGAGTCTAGCTGATTGAAGAGTGAGGCGTTCTTAATCAGAATCTCTCTGTTTCCTCACTATTATTAAAATATGTTAAACATTTGTGAAAGCATTATAGTACTTAAAGGAGTAACAGAGAACATGGGGTTAATATTGCTATTTTAGACTCCTTTAAAATCTAAAGGCTAATAATATATGAGCATTTTGTATGTGTATCTATATCTATATTTATATCTATCTATAGATCAATGTCTTTCTCATGCTTGTTTCAAAGTCTTGGTTATCCAAAGCTAAATCATGGTCCTTAATGTTAAGGAGGTTTAGTCTTAATGGAGAGACTGATAGGAGTAAAAAAAGAAAAAAATAGAATGCAGTGTGATATATTATTTAGTAGAATTGCAAGCATGATGTCAAACGATAGAAGAGATCTCAGAAAAGTTCTCACGGAACAGATAATGTTAAAATAGTGTCTTCTAGCAAAGATGGTGAACAAAATTTAAAAACTGGTATGTCTTCTTTTTTGGCCATTTGAGCCGATTTCCCTACAGTCAGATTGGATGTCTAGCTGTAAAACTGATGCAGCCCTGGGAATGGTAGATCAGCCTTGATGATAACAGAAAGTGAGAAGATGGAGAATGGGTGTGGAAATGGAGAAGGGTGATTTAGGCAGAGAAAGGGGCAGAGGCAAGGACAAACACAAGGATGCATTGAAAATGACTTTGAAGAAGCATACATACTTCTTGTTACTAGAATAAAGAGCCTCTGTAGAAGAGAGAAAGAAATGAGACTAGACAAGTAGGTAGAAGACCAGACTGGAGGATTTCATGCAAGGGCTGATATTGACAAAGATGAATGAGGTTTTCCAGTCCACTAGGGGAGATAGACCTGTCGCTGCTAGCTATAATTTAGCAAGGTAGGTGCAATCAAAGATGAAGATGAATGCTGAAGGGCACCAAGGTTAAGAACTTCCCTAGGGCTGTAGGTAGTTTACTCCATGATAGAACTGTTTTCTGTTTGTCAAATCTGAAGTTGTATGCTTTTTTTCCTCTGTCATATGTAAGCAAACGGCAGCTTTAGTTTCCTCATGGGTGAACAGTACTGTACACATATCAAAAACCTGGAGATAGAAATAGCACTTCAAGCACCCTGGATACCATCTCTTTTTGCTCAGACCCATTTTTAGTTGTGGCCAAGAGTTGCCGAATCTAGATCAGAAATGTTTGCTATGTCTTTGCAACCATTGCCTCTGAGGCCCTCTTCTCCATTTTAAGATCTCCTAAATAAACGTCCTGCATCCAAAGTAAATTGGACAAAAAACCCTTTTTATTATAGGAAGTCTGGCTTAGCATGAAATTGTGTCTCACATAATGGGATAGCTAATGATTTAAAATTTAGTCTATTTATTCTCTACTTTTGAAAGCATACCTTGTTTGCATAGAGTTTTTCATAGTCTCCAAATGTTTCTTTAGGTGCTTCAAACTCCAAGCAGCTTATCTGACTCTTTCCTCCCTACTTAAACTAAATTTACTCTCTCCCAGTGTTTCTGATAAACCACAGTTGGAATCATGGCACTTCCCTGATTCAATTCCCTTGAAGGTTGTTCTCATTGTCCATAGGATGTGGTCCACATCCTTAACTTACATGCTTTCGAGGTTCACTAGGTTTGTAATGTTCTGTCAATTTCCTGTCAGATGGTAGGGTGTCAATTAAATGTTGACAGATTGCAGAAATTAAAGAATTTATATATTTTTGTTTAGCAAAAATATGATTGCCACAGATATTCAGTTGTTTAAGAGAATAAATTTGTGCTTAGCCCAGGTATAATGTTGATTCTTTAAAACAAATGAGTCATCCCCTTTTGTTCTTTGTGGACCAGATATTTGAAAGAGGAAATTTCATAAAACTTTACCATAATTATTTGTTCCCAAAGAAGAAAATGGTCACTCTAAATGCCTATAATAAACAGAATAGTCTTTCTCTCTCTCTCTTGCTTTAAGTTTATACTTATTCCAAGAGCTAAACTTTTCATGGAAACACCTTTTTCAGTGCTAAAATAATCTCATCACTATTAAAATATACACTCTTTTTTTTTACATCTATTTTTGTTGAACAGCGAAAAAGGCAATTACTTTCTTGAAATTCTTTCTCTTATTCCCCATTCCCTTCTTCCTTTGGTATCTTTTCCAGAGCTATCTCCATTATTACTTGTATCTTAAACTATTTCTCTTGGTATATACCTTCCCCAGCTTAGTTTACATATATATTCAGGTGTTTTCTCTTCAAAATAAAGAAAAAAACTTCCCATCTTCCCTCAGCACTTTTGTTCTTTTAGGCTACCGTTTTCATTCCTCATCCCTTCTTTTATACATATCTTGAACGAGTAGTCCATGTTTACATTTACTACTTTTTTGTCCTTAAAAAAAAATTACTGTTTTTAGATTGCATGAAAAAGTATCAATTATATGTGTGGGTGCACCTGTGTGGGTCTGTGTGTGCAATCATGTTGCAGTTCTTTAAAACTGTAAAGATTTCCTGAGTAGTCTGAATGGCTCTAAAGTTTTTTTTTTTTTAAATTTAAAAAATGTTAAGTAGACAGAATATATTTGTTACAATAATGTTTGTTGTTAATTGGACAAAAACATTCTTTTTCATCAGAAGTCTGGCTTAGGATGAAATTGTGTCACAAAATGAGATGACTAATGATTTAAAATTCATTGTATTTACATTCAGCTTTTGAGAGCATGCCTTTTTGCATGAAGTTTTTTGTATTCCTCAAATTGTTCCTTTAAGTACCGCTGACTTCCTACTACTTGCATGACTTTTTCCCCCTCATTTAAATCAGATTTGCAACCTGATTTGTCTAGTTGGTTTCATTTCCCATTATTATTTCTTTCCTTTTAAATACTTTTCAGTCTTTGCATCATATTTTCAATTTTTCTCTCAGAGTAGGATATTTATTTCAAAGTGGTTCATTCAAGTGAAACTGAAAGACTTACCTTTATTCTCTGTCTACTATCCATGCCTGGGTTTATTTTACAACAGTTTTTATCTTTATTATAATTATACTTGGAAACAGTTTGATTAGGGAACTTTTAGCTAATTTAAGTTTAAAACTCCCAGCTGTGGTTAGTAGAAATATAGCAATATTTAGTGCTGTAAGATGTAACTTATTGTTTTGTTCAGAAAAAAATATAATTCATTAGGCTTTGTTAAAATATGTTAGCAGTCTTTTTAGCTTTTAGGGACGAATATATAAACTAAACCAATTTTGGTGTTCATATTGAGGGAAAAAAGTTAGACTTGAAATCTAATAATAAAGATGAACTTATATAATTTTGTTTTCCGCATATGTAAAAGAGAGCTCTTCATATATTAAAAAGACCATAGTACTTCAGAAGTATTTTAAATTTTAGTAATCCTAGTTAGAAATAAAACCAGAAAATACATTGTTGGGTATTTCAGGTTAAAAATAAAAGTATTGTTTGAGAGAAAAATGTGCCTTTGAGAAACATATTTTAAAAGTTTAAATGTATGTTGGATATTTACTTAAACTTGAATAGCACATACCAAGGATTAAGGAATGTTTTTTGATGCAGCTGAACTAATGATGGGAGTGAAATAATTGCTTTTGGTATCAATAGCACTGCTAATTTGACTGAGTAATTTGATATACGGGCACAAGAGTTTAACATTCTGACTCTTGAAAGAAAGTTTGTAAAAATGTTCTCTTACCATTAGAATTCCTTGTCAGTGTATACTGGGGCTTTGTTCCCTGTGGGCTGTAGAGGGGGACACAGCTAATACACACAGTGAAAACTATGTGTCTGATCTCTTGGCTTCTGTTTCTAGCAAAATCAGGCAGAGGGTGGTTAGAAGTGGTTACACTGGATGCTTGATATCTGTTTTACTGGCTGCATAGCACAGACTTCACTTGATCAAAAATTAACTTCAGTTCTTATTTTTTCAATAGATGAATGTGGTACAACTCTATTTGAGTTAATCCAACAAGTTGAGAAAGGAGCCTGTGAATTGATTTGTTATTTTATATTCTTCTCTTTCTGTAAATATAATATATATCAGTGTAATAAGAAATATTAAAAAGCTAATGCATTTTATAATATCTATGAAAGTTTTCAAACCCTTTGACCAGTAGATGACCATGGGTAATCATACATATGGATTTTTCATCACAGAAATAGTTATAATAATTAAACATTAAAGACAATTTAAATATTTACCAAGAGGAGGTTCGCTAATTATAGTATATTTAAATTTTGAAAGATACACAGAGCCATACTTAATTTTTGCAAATGTTTAGTGAAATGGGATTAAGATAAAAATGTAATTGAAAAAAACAGGACATGAAACTATGAGTAGTGTAGTTTTTTAAATGATAGTCAAAGTTCATAAATAGATAAATAGAAATATGACAAGATAATACTCTCCATACTTTTAAGATTTAGATATTTTCTTTTTAAAATATTTTTATGTTTCCAACAATAAGAATGTATTGATTTTATAATACTAAAATCAATGCATACTGCTTGTTTTTATAATTTGATTTGAGTATGCTTATAATATTCCTTTATTTTATGTGTATGTTCATACACATAGGTATGTATTTAAGGGGTGACCCCCAAAATCAGAATTTATTTATTAAAAATTGTGTATTTATTCTTACATGTTTAAACATCAGTCACCTTCAAAGTACTCTCTGTTTGGTGCAATACACCTATTAAAATGCTTTTTGCACTGCTCAAAACAGTTTTTGAACTCATCAGTTTTGATGCCTTTTAGTGCTTCTGCCATTTTTTTGTTTCACCTTTTCCACATTGGCAAAATGTTTCCTTTTGATGACTTTTTTCATGGAAACAAAAAAAGTTGCTTGGAAGGGGGATGGAGTGAATAGGAAGGATGGGACATGAGGGTCATGCTGTTTTGGGTCAAAAAATGCTGAACACTCAGCGTGGTGTGGGCAGGTACACTGGTAAATCACCCATCATGAAATGGGCAAATGTGTTGAATCTCCAAATAAAAATTCACCGAACTGAAGCCAAACACAGTCTCTTACAGCAACACTAGCTGTTACCAACACTAGCAGGTACACTGATGCCAATGGGTTCCTAGGATACTTACCTAGTGGGGGAAGCCTGTACTATAAGGAATCCACCCTCCAAAAAAATAATTCCATTTTTTTGGGGGGTCCCTGCTTATACAATGCTATTGCTTATGTCAAATTCCCTAATCTATTTCTAGTGATTAATACTTTTGCGTTAAAAAAACTGGTTTGACTAGTGATAATCTTGTCTTGAAAACTGGAAATACCACTTTATTTCCACAAACTTGACTAAAATTGAAGAGATTGAAAACTACTAGTGTTGATAAAGTTGGGGAATAACTGTAACTTTCATAAATTGCCGGAACAAGTGTAAAATGGTACAACCACTTTGGAAAACAATTCAATAGTTTTATAAAGTTATATATATATTATGATTTAATAATTTTATTGGGTATATGTGCAAAAAAAGTGAAATGAAAACATATGTGCCAAAAAAGCCTTATAAATAATTTTATAGCATCATTATTTAAATAGTAACAAAGTGAAAAAGAAAAAACCTCAAATATCTATCAACATGTAAATAAACAGATTTTGGTATATTCATAAAGTAGAATATTACTCAGCAAAAAAGGAATGAACTATTGATACGTGCAAGAATATGAATGGGGATCTCTGAAACCAGTTGAACAAAGAAAAGGACACAGAGTGCATACTCTATGATTCTGTTTATATGGTGTTATGGAATAGGCACAACTAAGTTATAATGATAAAAATCAGAACATTGTTGCCTCTAGGGAGCAAATACTGGAAGACACAGTAAGATATGCTGTGTTGATGGAAATGTTCCAAGTTTTTATTGGAATGTAATTACACAGAGGTATACGTTTATCAGAATTCATCCAACAGCTCACTTAAAATCTATTCATTTTATTGCATGTAAATTATACCTCAATTAAAACAATCTCATCTAATTAAACAATACTGGTAATAGTTTTAGGGCACAATAAGCAGAATTCTGGTTCTCCCAGAACTATCAAGATGTTACCAGCTCTATCAATAATTAAATAATGGCTTTCTATAACACAACTTCTTTGTTATATTTGTTGGATTATTTTGGCTGGGAAGTATGAAAGTAGGAAAGGAATATGTAGTTTTCCTATATTTGTGTCAGTTATGTTTATTCAGATATTTTGACTAGTTAAGAATATTTTGAGAGGAAGAGGGAACCCATTTCTGCAAATTTATAAGCTTCACTTAGCTTAAGTGTAAGCTTCCACCTCACTCTCCTTTAGCCTCTGTACACATTCAAAAATTTGGATTATTCTACCTTTGCCTGGCAGCTCATTTTCTTAAGAACTTCTTTCCCCTGTTTAAAAAAAGAATGCAGCATTCAGCATACTATTTTTCTATTAGTATTTTTCACACATATATTGGATTTTGCTTTTTAACTAGGACCTTATGGGAGACTTACTGGTATTTTTGGCTTGTCATCATTAATAAAAATAAAAGATAAAAAATAAGTGTCTCAGGCAAACTCATGCCATTTGCCATCATTATTGCATGCATGTTTGTCTTTCTGTTTATGTGATTTACTTTAACAGAGTGGTTTATCATTTATTTACTATAAAGTGATTTGTCCTCATTTCACAGATCTTTGTGAGAAACCCCACAGATCTCTTTGTAAAGGTGATTGATTGTTCAGTAAATATAGAGCATGAACCAGAAAGTAAGTTTCAATCAAACTCTGACCTAGACTTGACTTGGCACATGGTGAGCAACTTCTGAGGGGTTATTTGTTCTATCCTGGTTACTGACTTGAGAGGTACATGGCTAAGTAGTGAGTTGAAAGCATCAGTCAAGACAGTCTCATTTTTGAAGAAGCACCTGCAGTGACTGTACCTCTGGATAAATGTCATTTATTTATTTTTTTTATTTTTGCTTAGGAGGAATGTCATGAGAATGGGCTATTGATTGATGCAAAATAATAGAACCTATAATCATCAACTGTTAATAAAATCCCAGATGATTCACAGATTATAGAAAACATCTCATAAAAGTGAGGATGTATCCTTATTGGATGAATAATTTCAGGAAGTACTGTGTATAATTTAATAAATTCAAAAGATAAAAAGTGTTTTAATTTTGAACTTCAATAAGTATTACAAAAAAGCTCAACTTTTACATCTTAAAGTCAGATATCATTTCTCAAGTTTAAAATTACTCTGTTTTAGCAGATGTTTTGCTGTGAAGGACCTGTGTTAATAGTTATGTGGTTCTGTGCCACATAATGACATTTCAGTCACTGACAGACCATGGGCTGAGTATAAGATCTGACAATTAAGTTCGTGAAGTCATTCTAGAAAAAGTGCTACATGCCTCATTGCTTAATATCACAATGTTCACCTTCAGAGTACTCCCCCTGGGAAGCTGTGCACCAATGCTAGTACCTAGTCTATCTATCAAAGCAGTTTTGGAACTCTTTTTCTGGAATGGTCATCAGAGCTGTCGTTGCACTACCTTTGATGTCCTGAATATCATCAAAATGTCTGTTAATATTTTCTTTATCTTCAGGTAAAGAAAAAAGTTATTAGGGGCCAGATGAAGTGAGTAGAAAGGGTGTTCCAATACAGTTATTTTTTTGCTGGCTAAATCTCCCTCACAGACAGTGCTGTGTGAACTGGTGCATTGTCATGGTGCAAGACCATTTTTGCACACATCTTTCTCATGCCAAGATTTTCAGTGAATATTTTCCTGTCTCTCTATTGATGTTTGTTTGGTCTGGTATGCTTCTCACAGTCAGCCAATAATTTTTCATGCACAATTCGACAAATTTTTGCCATGTTTTCATCAGTTCTGCTCTTTACTGGCCATCCTGACCTCTCCATCAGTGATGCTTTCTGTCTGCGCCGCTCAGCAAAACACCACCATATGTTGACATGAACACATCTGTGAGACACTAATATGCCAAGGTTATGAAACCTTACCAAGTTGTTTGTACATTACTGCCAATGTAAATGCACGACGGCAAGCTCACGAACTTAATTATCAGATGCATGTGATGGTCCCATGAGATTACCGTCATGCAATATTTAGTGACAAAGTTCTGAAAAATGTGTCCTTAGAACATTTTACCATTGTGTGAATGTCATAAAGTGTCCTAGTAAACACCTAGGCTATGTAGTGTAGCCTATTACTCCTAGACTAAAAACCTGTACAGCATGTTACTGTACTGTAGGCAATTGTAACACAATGGTAAGTATTTGTGCCTCTAAATATATTGAAACACAGAAAAGTTACAGTCAAAATATGGGTTGTACTCTAGTGGGACCACCATCATGTATGTGAACTGTCATTGACTGAAATGGTACGGGGTGCATGACGGTATAATGGAGCTGACCTATACTGGTATACCACTTTGTATCTCATATTTGTACCTTTTATACCATATTTTTACTGCAGGCTGGCTAGGACAGCTTCTTATCCTCTGTGTTGCAATCTAAGTTCTTCTTAAATCTGAGCTGATTTTTCCTAGCTTCATGGGTTAATATCACCATTTTTCATTCTTTTAGAATCAAAATGGCAGAGATACCTTTGGCTCTTCTCTGGCAACACCTCTCTGAGATCTAACCCACTGCTCAATATGGGAGCATCTTTCACATACCTTTGTTGTTTAGAACATCCTTTATTCCGATGCAGGACCTTATTGCATTGAGACAATATGTTGCCTCGTTATTGCAGTGAGGCAGTTGCCCTCATTGCCTCTTGCCTCAGCTTTTGTAATCACAGATAATCCAATGCCGTGGTCTCCCCTTCTTCCTCTGCAATCTAGCAATAAACCACTTTCATATAAACATTTCCTAAAGTGTAATTATTGCTCAGGAACTTTGAAGAACTTTCAATGGCCGAGGTAAGCACAGCCTTTATTGATTGGTGCTTAAGGCCCCTCATCATATATCGTCAGCTAATACTTTCTAAACTATTTCCACTACTTCCATATAATCTAACAAATACATACACTGAAAAACTTTTTTTTTTTTTGCTGACCTTCCATGAACTTCTTTGCCTCTATATCATTTATTCAGCCTAAACTCCTTTCTCCTTCTTTGCTACCTAATAAAGTGCTTCCCCATCTCAAGACTTGTCTTAAATGCCTCTTCATGTGGGGAGTATTTAAAATGAGACTAGAAAGATAGGTGGATTATTTTCTTCTTAATTTTCATACATTTGTATACCCATGAAACTACCTGTTGGATAGCATTTTAAAAGTAGAAATGGAAAAGCAAAGTATTTTCTGTCTAATTTTTCTCATTCTTTAAATCCTATAATCATTTGCACTTATTCTATGTTTTGTTGCCATATTGTGTTTTATGATTATTAATATGTGTATATTTTCTCCCTTATTATTAGTGCCTAAAAGTAGAGGTATGTTGTCTTTATTTTTGTATTCTGCATAAAACCAAGACAGTGTAAGTACTGCAGTAGGAACTAAGAGAGTATAAGTACTCCAATAGAAACCATGTTATTTATTTATTTATTTATTTGAGTTTGGGTCTCACTTTGTTGCCCAGGCTAGGGTGCTGTGGCACACTTACAACCACCACAGCCTTGACTTGCTGGGCTCAGGCAATTCTTCTGCCTCAACCTTTCAAGTAGCTGGAAGTACAGGTGTGTGCCACCATGCCTGGCTAATTTTTTGATTTATTGTAGAGATGAGGTCTTTGAACCCCTGGGCTCAGGCAATCCTCTTGCCTCCCAAAGTGCTGGGATTACAGGTGTGAGCCACCACAACTGGCTAGAAAGCATGTTATTTAAAAGGAGATATTTGGAGTTAAGGTAACTCATCTACTCTATAGGTTTGATGGGAAGGGCAGAGAAGTTGCGTTGAAAACAAATAGAACATGCTGGCACTCTAGTTACCATATAGAGTGCTGCAAATCCTGGGTGGCTCATTCTGCAGTCATTTTGTCTGGATTGATGTATACCTAAACTTACATAGGATCTAAGAAAATCTTCCCAAGTCATTGGAAATATAGAAACCCTGCACTTATAACAGCATGTCTAAAAAACCATGAAGTTTACTACTACTTTTTTTTTTTTTAACTGTGGTAGGTTTGTGTTCCCAGGATATCCATTACCATGATCCACCTTCCCCACCCCCCCCCCGCCCCTCATAGGAGCTGAGAACTACTAGAGCTTCTATCCGTCTCTGCCTTTACATACATTCTTTGCATCTTCCATGAGGCTCATAGCTTAGCAGAATCTTGGTACCAGGCTCCAGGGCATTAAGTGGATTTGGATTTGGGGCTGCTAATTTTGTTTTAGCTACATTATGAGTTGGCCTGGGATTTTAACTGAATTTTATAATGCTATTTCCATGGGAAGAAGAACTCTAAAATCCAGACAACAAACTTGGAACTTATTTTTGCAACAGAATGAATTAGTACATTTTAGATGTACGATTTTTGACTTTTTTTTTTTTTTTTTTGAGTTGGAGTCTCTGTTGCCTGGGCTGGAGTGCAATGGCATGCTCATGGCTACTGCAGCCTTGAACTGCTGGGTTCAGATGATCCTTCCACCTTCCAAGTAGCTGGGACTACAGGCCTGCACCACCACACCTGGCTAATTTTTTTTATTTATTGTAGAGACAAGATCTTGCCATGTTGCCTAGGCTGGTCTTGAACCCCGGGACTCAGGCAATCCTCTCACCTCTGCCTCCCAAAGTGTTGGGATTACAGGCATGAACCACTGCGCCTGGCTACAACTTTTAATTTTTTAGAGACAAAATATTCCTAAATTCACTGTATCTATGCCCTATTATTTAAAATCAAAATACCTGTACCCACAGCTGTATTCAGTTAATTATTTAGAAACATGATGTAGTTAGTGTTTCAAATCTTTATTAATTTATCTGATAATGCTTCCCAATGAATGAGTATTTTTAGATTTTGACTTTCTTATACCTAATGGATATATTATGTGAAAATTAAATGTAGATACCTGATTTTTAAAAATAGTTAATGCTGTATTCATCCAGGAAAATGAAGTTGTGCTTTTGATTAATTACTGATTTACTTAAGAAGATAATTTAATAGAAGCAAATACTTCACATATGAGGATTCTCATTTAATATTATGGTAGGAAAAACTTCTCAAATTTTGTTAATGCAGAATAGTTTTATGAAGTATGGCAAAATGACTACAATTACAATATAGAAATATATATATAGGTTTGGTGTAATAAAATATTAATAACAAATATTAGGTGTACTTTTATCAAGATATGCATGCATACAGAAGACTAGGATGCAAATATTAAAATATGGACAAGACGGTTAAGAGTAGTAGTTTTATTATTTTTTAAAAAACTATGTCTTCAAAATAATTCTACTTGATTTTAAACAAGTTGTTTCTGGAAGAATAATGCAGGCATATTTAAAGTGGTGTGTATTAAGACACATTCAAAACTTTGTTTTTTGTTTCTCTGCATTTCCTCCTGACAAAAAAGGTTATTCTTAATAAGAGATTTCCATTTGTTGTGTTTTCCTTTCCTTTCATTACCGCAAATTTGTGAATTTTCAAAGTTTCCATACAAATTGAAATGGGAATTTAAAATTAACTAGAATTTTAGAGAGATAATTGCCATATCTCATTGGATCTAATTGTTTGCAATAAATATATAATGTGATCATGATTTTTCAGACTTTCAGCTTTTTCTTTTTCTTTCTTTCCTGTTTTTTTTTTTTTTTTTGGTCTTGAATATGGTTCAAGATGAGTGTCATACTGAATGCCTACTCCTTGTACAGAACAGAGTTGTTTTGTTCTTATGTACCCCTTGACTGTTCACTGTTCTTTTAAATTAATGGTGCAAGAACAAACTCATACTATGAGACTGAGATCATCTGTTATCAAAACTCCGTTATTAGGTGGAGACGGAGACCTCATGGCTGAAGTGATCACAGAAGCATCTGCAAAAAGGGCCTACAATCATGTTAAGTGAGAGTGAAGGGTGTGTGAGTGTGTGTGGCGTGGAGGGGGAAGAGTGGTTAGTTGGCTGTGAACCCTTTTTTTATAGACTTATGGGATTTGTATTTGCATACATTTGCTTTTTATTTAAAAATGTTTTCACTTTAAGAATCCTTTTTAGAATAATTGACATAGATCATTCTTTCAGAATCTGATAACATCCAGAAAAATCTTAGTACTATTATTCAGTGATTCAGTACCAAGTCATGGGTATTATGAAAGTATAATTTCTCATCTTGGTCTGATTATGAAACACTAGTATTCCATCTTGCCCTAATACTTGTTTAAATATTTATACTTTATTAAGTTGTTTTCAGATGTAATGTAATTATCAGTGGGATATTATAACTTTTCTAAAAATGTTTTAATTTTTAAAGCTTCATAAAATAAAGGATGAGGGAAATGAACCATAGCTTTAATTTAAATAATGATAGGCAAAAAGAGAAATTTGGTTTTTATTTTTTTTTAACAAGTCTTTAAGGACTAGGAGGAACTGGAAGTACTATAACAGCAACTTTCTGTGTCATCTGGAAAAATCTCCTCATTCAAATTTAACAAATGGAGTTCACCTTTTACATTAGGAAATGTTGTTTATTAACACAGTATGAAAATCAACTCTAATAAACACATTTTAATTATAGAGTAACCTTCCAAGGTTGAACACTGTTATTAAATTCAGTTTGAAGGTAAGTTACTAGATATTTGTAGGAAATATGTACTACATTTTTCCATAATTGTGTTACACCAGAGCTCTTTTGCCTGTTCCTGGTGACAAATGCTAAGAACTTCTTACCTATCATCTTTCCCTCTATTTCTCTTGGAGAGGATGATGTAACCAACCTCTATTCATTCTATTTGGAAGTCAGGTATTTCTATAAAGATTTAGAAAACTCTTTATCAGTTTTCCCACCACCGAATTCCTTTCCATTTCTTTCTTTAACTCTTTAGGAGATTTTTGAGGTAAAATATGCCTCCAGTCATGACTCATTATAATGATCAATAAACTTGTGTTAAAACAATTTTCTTAAAATAAAAGTCTTACATTTTTAGATAAAATCAAACCTGATCAGAATCATAGTAATGTTTCTTTATTTTGTATATTGTTTCTTGGTGTACGCATACAATATTTTTACTCAGTTATTTCATCAGATTCTTACAATCCCCCCACACTCCCCAAAGTCAAGGGACTTATTTTTCCTGTGTCACAGATGAAAAAATTGAATTTAGGAATAGTTAAGTGACAGCTATGTAGAATAAGAAAACACAATTCTTCTGACTCCTAGTTCCTAGTCATTATTCTTTTCAGTATATGTTAGAGGTAAATTCCCAAAGGGCTGCCAATGTCAAGCAAAGGCTATGAAGATTCACACACCCTCCTGCTTATTCTTTTCTGATTAAATGTATTTCTTCTTGATAATCAGGAGTCAGGGCATGTTTTTAAAACCTCATTGTCGTTTAGTAATTGTACTCAACACAATTTCTTTCATTGTGTTTCAGTTATAAGTATTGCCAGAGTGATGTTTTATACCAGTAGTTTTTGAAGTGTGGTCTGATCTTGGAATCATCGGTACAGTATGACCTGGGAACTTTGTAGAACTGCAAAAATTCTTAGGTCACATCTTAGACCTACTGAGTCAGAAAGTCTAGAGTGTGGCTTATTAACCTGTGTTTTACGAGTCCTACATGTGATTCTGATGGAAGATAAAATTGGAGAGCCACTGTTTTAAACTCTTAATCACTGAAATTGAAATTCAGGTTAATTATTGCTTGTTTTTTTTTTTCCCCCTGAGTTACCTGAAAAGCCTATCCAGCATTTATAATACTTTTTCTTTTTTGTTGTTGTTGGTTTTTTTTTTTTTTTTTGGAGTTGGAGTCTCACTCTGTCGCCCAGACTGGAGTGCAGTGGCCATTCCCGGCCACCGCAGCCTCAACCTGCTGGGCTCCGGCGATCCTTCCACCTCAGCCTTCCAAGTAGCTGGAATTACAGGCATGCACTACCATGCCCGGCTGATTTTTTTGGTTTATTGTAGAGATGAGGTCTCGCCAAGTTGCCCAGGCGGGTCTCGAACCCACGGGCTCAGGCAATCCACTCACCTCAGCCTCCCTAAGTGTGGGATTACAGGCTGAGCCACCGAGCCCGGCACTTTTTCTTATTTATGTCTGCATCCCCCATTGGCTCCATGAGAAAACACGTGGACTCTGAAGGCAAACTATGAGTTGGAATATCAGTTTTATGACTTACAAGTTACATGTGCTCAGGAAAAGTTACTTCTCTGTGAAATGAGGTCATAATACATCCTACCTCCTAGGGTCTTTGAGATAGTTAAGTAAGTAAAGTGTTAGCTATAATTTTATCAGTATTCAGCATAGTAATTTCCACAGTGAATAACAAAGTAAATATTGTTTTGGAAAATACTATTTTAAGTTTCAACCAAGGACCTTAAAAAATGAACTTTTGAGGAAACAACTGATTTAGACCTTTGAGGAGTAGTGGATAAGTTCGTGGCTCATTTGCTGTTGTTTATTTTTTTCTTTTCTAAATGATGTTTGTAATTCCTTCTTAATAAATTATTAATAACTAAAAGTGGCCATAAAGAGGATGCTTATGCCGAATAAAAACATTTGAAGGTGATTTTCCATCATTTTTCTCTACTATTTTCACTTTTGAAAGGGAAGAAAATAATTGTTAAAGCATCAGCCATCCTCTGCAATGTTTAGCATCTACTTTTGTTAATCTATTAGATCATTACCATCCTTACCAAAACAAAAATTCCCACATAATGAGTTTAATATAAAATATTTGCATTTCCTCCTTCCCTCAATGAATAATCATTGTCTTCTCCAGTCATGGAGTCATATGTGTGATCAACACAAAAGGTAAATGAAAAAACATATGTGTTGAATAGGTGTTTCTGCACTCAAGGTTTCTTTTTCATTCAAACATTAGTGTGCAAATACTTCGGTAGTTAGGGCATTATCAGTTACTCCTAAAGATTTTGGCTCCTCCCTAAGTTTGGTTAAGTGCAGTGCAAGGACAATTGTCACATATCTGCCAGCTATCACAGAAAGGGGATAGAAAAGGAGGTGGCCAGGGAAAGGCAGCTGTGTAAAGGTTAGGTACCAGAACACTGATGAACTTCACTGTTCACTGCTGCCACAGTCTGCAGCTGTGTGTTCTTTTATTTTAGTCTCTAATAGGCTCTGGGAAGGAAAAAAATATGTCCTGCTGGAAGAGATTTTTTTATTTGCCACTGCAATTTTTTAAGAAGCAGAAAAACAGCCGGGCTCGGTGGCTCAGCCTGTAATCCTGCGCCTTGGGAGGCCGAGGTGAGTGGATTGCCTGAGCCCGCGGGTTTGAGACCCGCCTGGGCAACTTGGCGAGACCTCATCTCTACAATAAATCAAAAATTAGCCAGGCGTGGTAGCGCACGCCTGTAGTTCCAACTACTTAGAAGGCTGAGGCGGAAGGATTGCCGGAGCCCAGCAGGTCGAGGCTGCGCTCCAG
>CAUYQG010242721.1:0-71211 GCA_963574415.1 Tarsius wallacei
TGGCTCAGCCTGTAATCCCAGCACTTTGGGAGAGTGAGGCAAGTGGATTGCTTGAGCCCGCGGGTTCGAGACCAGCCCAGGCAACTTGGCGAGACCTCATCTCTACGATAAAATAAAAATAGCCTGGCATGGTAGCATGCATCTGTAGTTCCGGCTACTCGGATGGCTGTGGCGGAAGGATCGCTGGAGCCCAGAAGGCTGACATTGGAGTTGCCATGAGCGTGTGTGCCACTGCGCTCCAGCCTGGGTGAAGGAGTGAAACTTCAATTTAAAAAAAAGGAAGACATACAAGCAGCCAACAAATACATGAAGAAATGCTCAGCCTCACTAGTCATCAAAGAAATGCAAATTAAAGCCACGCTGAGTTGCCACCTAAACCCAGTCAGGTTGGCCCTCATCAATAACTCAAAAAACAACAGATGCTGGAGAGGATGTGGGGAAACAGGAACACTTCTACACTGTTGGTGGGAGTGCAAACTAGTACAACCTCCGTGGAAAATAGTTTGGCAATTCCTAAAATATCTAAAAATCAACCTGTCATATGACCTAGAAATCCCCCTACTGGGAATACACTCAGAGGAACTCAAATCACTCTATGAAATAGATACTTGCACACACATGTTTACTGCAGCATTATTCACAATAGCAAAAACATGAAAGAGGACTGCATCAAAAAAATGTGGTACATATACACAATGGAATATTACACAGCCATAAAGAAGGATAAAATTATGAACTTCAAAGCAACTTGGAAGGACTGAGTCTATCATGTTGCCTGGGATGGTCTCAAATGAGCTGAGATTTTAATAATGAAAAGGATGAGCTGTGTGAGGACTGGGGGAGTATATTTTGAAGGGAGTGCATTTAGGCAGAGGAAACACAGACAGAGAGAGTGAATTGGTTTTGTTTAAATGCTAGGCAAGAAGTATGGCTGGAGTATAAGACGTGAGGGGGAGAGAGGGAACAGGAGAACAGATCTGCAGGGCTAGACCTTTCAAGACCTTGAAGGTATGGTAAGCATATTGGATTTTGTTCTAAAAGCAATAAAGAAGACTTTATAGGGTTAAACAAGTTAATATGGTAAGTACTCATGCCTATGGATTTTTAAAAGATGGCCTCACAAGCTGTAGAAAATATGGAGGGTTTTTTGGAAGAGGGAGACAGATGTATAGTATGGCAGCAGAAAGACCAATTAGAAGACTCTGGCAGCTAAGATAAGGTAGATGACCGTCAGTGGAGATGAGAGAGAGTGGAGTCATGTGGAGGAAAGTGAGTGGAGTCACATGGAGGAAAGTGAGTGGTCACATGGAGGAAAGTGGGTGGAGTCACATGGATTGATAAGTCACATTTATGGTAGTAGTAGAAGCCAATTGAAGATGATGGCTTGAGTGAATGGGTCACTTAATGCAGGTGTGTAAGTCTGGGAACAGATTTGGGGTTAGGTCGCTTTGATACTGTGCTGAAATGCAGCGTAACCAAATTAGTCCACCTCATTTGAAAGGCTTAGCCCAACTCTGGGGACCCTCACAAATACACGTAGTGTACACACAGGGGTACCCATACTGGTTAAGTGCACAGTCTCTGGAGTGAGGTTGTCTGGGATTGCATCACAACAACTTTCTAGTTGTGCAATCCTGACTGATTGCTTAACCTCTCTGTGTCTCAGTTTCCTCATCTATAAATGGAGATAATAAAACCCAGCCACCAGTGATCTTGTGAGAACTAGATGGATGCTCAGCATGTTGCAAACATGCATTAAAATGTTGCTGTTGTGGCTTCTCTTGCAGCTCTGTCTGAATCCCAAGCCAAACGACTCTTCTAAGGCAGCACCAACCAGGAAAAGAAGTAACGAGCAAACAGGGAAGACATTCAAGGGCTTTATTATTCAGTCCCCTGCCTGTCCCATCACAATGATATATACTTTTATTAGAATGAACCCACTCAGAAAATGATGCCAGGACCTGGAAAATGGGCATCTTTCCTCCTGGTTTCAGAGGAGCTAAAGTTCTTCCTTGACTTTTGGTTTCTTCTCTGGTTGTGGAGGCCCCTTTGGCTTAGGCGCCGCCGCCACCACCTCCTCAGGTGTTTTCTTCTGTCCAGCTGCCTCTTCCGGCTTGGTCAAGTGCTTGGTCACGTTCTCCACCTTAGGCAGCTGCTCTTCAGGTGACTCTTCCTCTGTAACAGGTATGTCCTTTTCCTCAGTTAATACCTCCTCTTCTGTCACTTCATTTTGCTCAACAAACAATAGCTATTAAGGAAAAGGTGAAAGGGAAAAGGGGAGGTTAAAAAAATAAGGAAACAAGAAATATGTGATCATTGTGATTATAATTGCCAAGGCCTCGTTTTCTGGAAGTGCCCAGAGAAAATCAGTCTTTGGCCCAAAGGGTCCTCGTAGATGCTAAAGATCCATTTGGCTTGGGTGGAAAGTGCCCAAGTGTGGTTTTGCCCTTCTGGTAAGAGGACCTTTGGGGGAACCCCTTCCTTTACTCTAAGTCCACAGGCATGGCTGCTGTACCCCTAGTGCCAGGACTGGGCAGATGACTAAGGCTTGGTTAATGAGATCTCTTTCTAGGACATTTTCTGGGACTTTTAAGAAGTAGATGCTTTCTTCCCAAGCTGAAAAGATGTCATTTTGGAGCTTTGGGGTAATCTTTCACCCTCTGTGGGGAAGTGACTACTTGAGTACAAAGCCAACATAGAGGAAAGCAAGAGATGGAACGATAGAAAGTGAGTTTTAGTTCAGAATCCACTCATGCCTGGTGTTCTACCAGTTACTAGGATAAATTTCCACTGTTGCTTAAGCCAAAGAGTGATGTCTGACATTTACATCTGAAGAGTCCTAACCAATACAAATGGCACCTTCCAGCAAAGGAGCTCACTGAGACATAGTTAGGGGAGGAGGGAAACTAGTCCCATCCACTAGGAGAATAAGCTAGAGTGCAGAATCCCATCAAGACATTTAGTCCTCATCTCAGGATTGTGAACCAAGGGAAGCAGCCTTAGGAGCTGTGTGTTACCTCAGAGCTTTTGTCCTTTCAGGTATTTCTAAAGTCTGCCATTTTTTCTTCCTCAAGGCAAGTGCCCTTGAAATAAAGGTGACTGGTAAAGCCACCCAAACTGGATGGGTGCCCATTTGTCCTCAACCATCTCCTTAGATTATGGAACTTTTTGTACATTCTTTTGTAGCTCATTGAGTTCCCAGTAACTGTGGCATAGAATAATCCAGGGTGTTCGTGTTGCCCCTTACCTCATCCTCATCCTCAACCCTGGTCTTGACGTGGCTTTCTAGGAAGTCAGAGAAGCCCTTCAGGGTATGTTCTCCCTTATATAGGATGGCCTAGGAAGAAAATGGAACAGGGTCAGCATGGGAGCCTCTTCTTGCAAGATGGTCATGGATTATCGCACAGGTAAACCCAGGATCAAATTCCTAGCAACCTGGGGACGTCGAGCAGGTTCCTTAACCTCTCTGAGCCTACATTGCCATGACTTTGAGATAAGGATAATAAAAAATGTCTCCAGCATATAGTGGATCACAGCATAGAACTATAAAAACACACAGGGTTTAAGTATTGGCTACATTACTTAGCAGTGTGGTCTGGTTGGTTAACTTCTCTGACTCGGTTTCCTCATGTGTAATATGGAGCAATAATAGTACCTACCTCATAGTGCTATTATAAGAATTAAATGAGTTAATATATATAAAGCTCTTAAAACAGTGCCTGGCTTACAGTAAGCACTATATGTATTTGCTACTGGTACTATTATCATAGTAACAATAATAAGAGGAAGAATAGTAGTTATTTTACAAAGCATCTAGCAGGGGCAGCATGCTCAGTCATCACTAGCTTCCTTTCCTCTTTTGGTCTTTAGGAAGGTTCAGAACTACTCACTGCCCTCTGATTGTCTAAACTCTTTTTCAGATAACTTAAGACCATGACACTTAGCCTCAGTTTCATGACTATACCACATGCATCTTCTGCACCAGGGGGATGGCATCTCCCTCATGGCACTGTGGTCACCCTTCTGCCCACCTTTGTGTTCAGACTACACTTCCTACCTGTAAAGCACAGGCTTTCCTCCAACCTGATTTAAATTCCCACCATTCTCAGGAGTCCTATGTCTGAATGGAGACTTCCAGCCATATTTACCCTCCAGAGTCTGTTCCTTCTTACAGTTCCAACTGCATTTAGAGATGATGACATCTCCCCTACACTTAGTCATCCTCTTCTGAGGGGCGGGAACCTGGGCTCACACTTCTTTGACTGAAGCCCTTCTCCATGAGCCAAAGTGGCATAGAAAGTGTGTTCCATCAACACCAATGATGGGTGATGATGATAACCCCAAGGAGTAAACAACATTGTTTGTCACTAGCATGCATTCTTCTTTCACCTGGTGATGGCCTACCCCAATAGTCACATGAAGGTTCTGCCCACCTTATCCCATATAGTCAGGGTAGAGTTCAACCCTCAATATTAGAGAGAACTATAACCTGGGCTTGATGATCAAAACACCCACACATCTACTTGGCCACAGTGATTGGATCAGGGATGAGGACTTGGGGGAAGCTACTGGAAAATTCTCTTTAGACTTGAAAGTGAGAGGATGATAGGGGCCGAAGCTGAAAGAATCAGTCTTTGACCTGGAGGGCCCTCATAGATGCTAAAGATCTGTTTGGCTTGAATGGAGAAGTGCCCAACTGTGGTTTTGCCCTCCTGGTAAGCGGGCCTTTGGGGAAACCACTCTTCTTCTAAGTCTACAGGCATGACTACCACCACAGCTGGAGAGGTAGAAGGCACAGCTGGAGATAGGGAGAAACTGAGTCCCTGATGATAATATAACCATGTTTTCAGTTATGTGAGTCCCGAGTTTTCAGTTATGTGAGTCCTGAGAGCCCCTTACTTGTTGAGAGTCGGTGGGGAACAGCCTGAAGAATGGGTACCGGTCCAGATACATTAGCTGGATGTCGTTGGCTGTGATGTCGATCTTGGCGATGGTGATTGTGGAGTGGTTTTGATACTTTCTGCCTAACTCCTCCAACAATGGGAACAGCGCCTTACACTTTTCAGACCAGGGCGCATCTGGAAGAGAAGGGCCATTGCTGACGAAAACCCTGAAAGCTGATGTTCCCTGCTCCCCCACATCCCATCACTGAGTTTCTACTTAGGGTTCTGCTGTTTTGCAAGTTGCACTCCTTCTTTCTTTTAATCGTATATTAGGTTATTTTTACATTTCAGTCGCAGTACCTGATTGTTATTAGACACATTTAAAAAATTAGCCAGTCTTCTTCTACCCAGACCCTAGCACTTTCATTATGTCAACATTTTCTTCTTTTTTAAGATGAAGGCCCTCAAACTCTTGGGCTCAAGCAAGCTGGGACTACAGACATGTACCACCATACCCATCTGTTTTTTTTTCTTTTTTATGGCATTCTGCTTCAGTCAAAGAAAAAAGCCAAGAAAAAATTTATGCAGGATGACTCCTTATGTTCTGCCAGAAGTGTGTGTGTGTGTGTGTGTGTGTGTGTGTTTCCTAAAAGAGGGTAAACTACTTGCCCAAGGTCATCCAGTAATTAAGCAGAAGAGGCAGGATTTGAAGACAGGCTGCTTGACTTGTGACAATTACACTACAATTATAAATAATGTAATATAATAAAATGTAAGATTTTTTTTAGTCTGGTGGGGGAAAACATGCCTAATAAGTGAACAGATATGCCCAAGAAGTATAACAAGTACAATTAATTACCCCTGGAAAAACGACATTGAAATTTCTTGTGGACAGTTCTTTAATCTTTGAGTCTGGCCCAGGCTCCTGGCCCTCTGGAGAGAAAGCAGAGACCATTTCCAACACGGGGAAAACCAAACCTCACCTGCTTATCCTTCCACTAAAGCTCAGAGCTTAAAGTTTCTGGCTTTCTGGGAGGAATGGCCTCAAAGGCCCCCAGACACTTCATCTTTGGATGATAACCCCATTTACACATCAAGTACCTCCAGGACCATGCCCCCTGCCAGCAGTGTCCCTGGAAGACCCCTGGAGCCCAGCAGGTTCTGGGTCAGTACAGGAGGAGGCATAATGGCAGCAGCCCCAGGGGGCCAATCTGACAGCCCTGCTTCCAAAAAAATGAGGCTGCTTTTGCCTTTTACCAGAACGAAATGGTGATTCTTGTCTAGGAGCAGAAAGGCTACTCCTAGCCTCTCATCTAAAGGCAGCAGATAGATAGTAGTGATTCAGCCACACAGACCTTAAACATCTCACTTTGTGGATGAGAGTCCATTTCGGTGAGATTTTAAAAGGTCTGCCCTTGTCTTACTCTCAAGGAAGTGAGCTTGCTTCAAACTTTTTGCCTTGCTCCTTACTATGTAAGTAAGGTACTTAACCTCTCTGTGGTAGGATTCTCTGCTCTGTATCATGGAAAAAGCCACCATACCTTCCTCACAAACTTGTTTAACATCTCATTAGAGCAGGTATGTCAACAGCAAACTCATGCCTGGCTCATTGTAAGTGCTCATTAAATGTTAAAATAAGAGAGATGTCTGAAATAACGTCAGTGTCACCTTCCTCCGTGTCCCAGGATGGAAGGGAATGCCTCTGACTTTAGCTGCCACATGCAAATTAGAAATGGTGGGAAAAAAAGTCCTTAGGTGAGCAATGGCCATAATTATAATAATAGGAATAAAAATAGCAATAATTGTTGTCATTTATCAAGTGCTTACAATATGCCAGACATTGTGCTAAGTCTTTACATGAAGGATAGGGGTCCCTACCTCATATGGGCCTTTTGATAAGTCATATAAAGCCAGAAGCAAAGGAATTCTATTGGTAGCTACAAGTGTAATTGCTGGAACCAGACTGCATAGGTTCAAATGGCAGTTCCAGCACTTACTGGCTGTATAGGATTCTGGAAATGTTTTTTCAACTCCCTGAGACTCTGTTTAGACATCTGTAAAGTGGAAGCAACAATGGCAGCTACTTTCTTTGTTTTTTTGGTGGGGGGGTTGAGGTGGTATCTTACTCTGTTGCCCAGGCTGGAGTGCAATGCCACGCTCACTGCCACTGCAGCCTCGACCTGCTGGGCTCAGGTGATCCTTCTGCCTCAGCCCTCCAAGTAGCTGGAATCACAAGCACATGCCACCATGCCCAGCTAATTTTTTGATGTATTGTAGAGATGAGGTCTTGCCAAGTTGCCCGGGCTGGCCTCAAACTTCGGGCTCAGGCAATCCTCTCGCCTCTGCCTCCCAAAGTGCTGGGATTAACAGTAGCTACTTTCAAAAGGACGTTGTGAAGATTAAATGAGACAATGTATGCAATGGCCCAGCATGAGGTCCTGATACACTGCAGCATCCAATCAATCAGTATTTGCCACCAGCAATTATTATTGTTATAAATAGCTACAGATCTGGACTATGTGGAGGGCATTCCATATATTCCAACCATTCGATTTTGGGGTACAGAGTTGATTTGTAGTTGATATCATCTTGATCCTACTCTTTGGTTGTCTAAAGACCATCCTTGGCATGGTGTATTGATGGGTTTTAAAGATTTTGGTGCCCAAGAATTCAGGGGAAACACTTGAAAAATAATGTAGGAGCCCATTTCCTCCCATTTTTTTCTGTGTCGGTACTTACAGAACATCACAAATACGTCTCTTTCCTTGTCAAAGACGACTATGTTGAAGTTCTTCCCCACAAGCTGCTTAACTAGTCCCTGGTTCCAATATTTTGGAATCTCTTCACTGGACTGATGTTTCTAGGAAGCAAATTAAAGAGGTCTAACAGTCTCCAGAAAGAGTTTCAAAGTTAGCGCTTCCTACCCTGGCTGGAAACAACTAAGGGTTTTCTCTCTCTCTCTCTCTCTCTCTCTCTCTCTCTCTCTGTCTGTCTCTCTCTTTTCCACAAGAGCCTTGGGAAATAGCCTGAAGTGCTAAGACAGATCATGAGCTTGATGTCAACTTTGGGTCACTCAGGGAAGGTGGGGGTCAGAGAACTGAGGAGGAAACAGAGCCACACATTGGGATGGATGTTAGCATTCAAATATATGATGCCCGGGATTCTGAGATGAGATGTTCACATCTTTAGTATTTTTGATTTTTTAAATTAGCTGCCCCAGATACTCGGTGAATCAAGAACACAAGCATTTACAGATGTTTGGAATCCTGATCATATACTGGTTGGATCCTGTAGTCTCTTCAAGCTTATCATCATTCTTCCCTTTTCTTTCTTTAGCCATTCTGGTCTTCAGTTTACCTGAAGGGCTAACCTTGCTTCTACCTTGGGCTTTTGTTTACACTGTTACCTCTACCTGGAAGGCCTTCCCCACTCCTGATTTCTACCCTCCCTTCTTCCTCTAGAGCTAACTCAACTCCTTCAGAATGACATAAGGGAGGACTTCCTTGACTCTCCCTCAATTGGATAAAGAAGTCCCACTACTATAAATACTCATAGCGCTCAGTACTTTTCCTTGTATCACTTATTCAAGTTTATTATTTATATGTATATTAATGTGTGTCAATCACACCAGACGGAATGTCATCTCTTCATCATTGAGTCATCCCTCATTATTGAGTATCCACTGGCTGGTACATAATGCAATGGCCCAGCATGAGGTCCTGATACACTGCAGCATCCAATCAATCAGTATTTGCCACCAGCAATTATTATTGTTATAAATAGCTACAGATCTGGACTATGTGGAGGGCATTCCATACATTCCAACCTCAACAAATGTTTTACAAGTAAATGGATGAAAGAATGAGCTCAGCTCTTGCTTCCCTTGGAGGGAAGTGTTGGAAATCTCGAACACATCTTTCTCTACAACCATTCAGGAGGCAATCAGATATTGCCTCCCAAGGATCTCTTGAATCCCCACCCTTTCTGCCATCTGCACTGTTACTGTCCTAGTCAAGGTAGCCTACATCTCTTATCTGGAATGGACTCCTAATATTCCCCCTACATCTCCTCTCAATCCTCTCCACATCTTTATTTTATACAAGTAGGGCTGTATTTTCACTGTGCAAATCTGACTTGGCAATGCTCTTAGGAAACCAAATACACTCTTAAGGCCCTTACTATGTGGTCTCTGCCTAGCTGACAGTCAAAAACTACTTAAAGATTCTTTCAGTGGGAGCATAAAGGAGGTAGGGGCTGGACATGGGAGCTAGGAAATGATGACAATGATGCAGAATTGGGAATCAGCCAAACCAGGCAGATCTCATAGGTAATGTAAAGGATGCTTATGTCTGTTCCAAGAGCACAAGAGGATGTGTTGGTCTTTGAGAGAGAAACAGACACTGCCTCAGATCTAACTGGAGAGAAGAGAGAAAGGCAGAGTTCCAGGTAGAATTATAAACATGTTGATGGAAAATGAGGAGGCCCCAGTATGAACTGTTTTCTGTTTTCTTAGTGATCTATATGTGGAATACTCAACTGAGAGTGAAAGTAAGAACAGGGTATGAGGAGAAATAGACTGTGATTAAGAAAATGAACACACTAAGAGAAATTTATGTAGAGATGCCAGGACATTTCGGAGAGTTCATGGGAGGTTGGGTTTGTGATACCATGAAGCCAGCCAGACTCATGGTGATGATGGTTTTTTCCAGTGTTGTCCTGGGAGCAGTGGGGAAGTTAAGTGGGTTCAATCACAGTTGGAATTTTGTCTGGTGAGTACTACGGAGTGTAGAGGAGGTGGAAGGTCCAGGGGATAATAGAGTTAAGAGAACCATGAAATCCAAGTTCATGGGAGAGTCTATAAAGAGACTGTGGAATGGGATCAGGAGAAATTGGAAGCCATGAGAAGAGTAAGGAATGTAACAAAGTAGGTCCTGAGAAGGGAAGTCGAGTATTCAGCAACTCTGCCGTCTCTAGGGCATGTCCATGAGAGCAGGTAGTTAATTTGGACACACTAACTACTGAAGAAGAGAGACCATCTCTGGAAATGATGGCAGAGTTGAGGCGGAGGGCATATCTGCCATCAGAATCACAAGTCCTCAGAGTGTTTGGAAGGTGGTCAGAGGGCAACAATGAGGGGAGGTAGCATGTGGTCTAAAGTCCCAAAGCATGGGACCCAAAGAACGAACCTAGGGTTTTGAAGGTGGAAGAAACAGCAATAGGTGGAAGTGGTAAGAAGGACTGTAGATTCACTGCCGGACCCTGTGATAATGTTGTGCTTAAAAGACAAACAGCTTTCACCCAAGAAGGCTGCAGGGAAAGCAGTGTCTCTAGGAAGATGGATAAAAGGTAGTGGATAGAGGTAAGGGGACTATAGATTTTTATTTGCCTGAAAAGTCAACTTTGCTCCTGTTGTTCCTATTTCTAAAGAAGCCCTCTTTTACTCTCAAGAGTGCTCCCATTTGAAAAATAAATAATTTGGTTCCCTTAATCAGCAGGCAAGTTGAGGATACATAAACAGGGTACCCCACAATTTTAAAATAAAAAATATGTTAAAAAAATAAAAACAAACAGTGGGTGACGAGGTGTTAATGGCTACATTTCTGCATCCTCTCCTTCCTGTCAGCAGAATAGACCCCCTTCTAATCCTGCCTAACCAAAAGGTCCCCAAAGCCTGAGGTTAAATTGTGATTGGTCTAAATGTTCTACCCCGTCATCCTCCTTAAAGCAAGCATCGTCCTTTGGGCCAACTAAATCTTTGACATTGGAGCTGATAAGAGAATAAGAGCCTTCTTTCAAAGGATAAAATAAATTAACTCTTCTAAGAGTCCATATTTCTTTTCCTTTCTTTTCTTTCCTTCCTCCCTCCCTCCCCCCTCTCCCTCCCTCCCTCCCTCCCTCCCTCGCTCTCACTCTTTGAGTCAGAGTTGCACTCTGTCACCTAGGCTATAGTGCAGTGGCATGATCATGGCTCACCACAGCCTTGAACTCCTGGGCTGAAAGGATTTGCCCTCCTCAGCTTCCCAAGTAGCTGGGACTACAGATGTGCACCACCTTGTCTGGCTGGGTTTTTAAAATTGTTTTTGAAGAGACAAGATCTGGCTATGTTGCCCTAGCTGGTCTAAAACTACTGGGCTCAAGCAATACTCCCACCTCAGCCTCCCAAAGCGCTGGGATTACAGGCATGAGCCACCGTGCCTGATTGAAGAGTCCATACTCAGCCTGTAATCCCGCGCTTTGGGAGGCTGAGGTGAGTGGATTGCCTGAGCCCACAGGTTCGAGACCCGCCTAGGCAACTTGGCAAGACCTCATCTCTATAATAAATTAAAAAAATCAGCCGGACATGGTAGCGTGTGCCTGTAATTCCGGCTACTTGGAAGGCTGAGGCAGAAGGATCGCCGGAGTCCAGCAGGTCGAGGCTGTGGTGGCCGGGAGCGGCCACTGCACTCCAGTCTGGGCAACTGAGTGAGACTCCAATTCAAAAAAAAAAAAAGAAAATTCTTATCTACAAGGAACTCAAACATGCTGAAAAGAAAAAAACAAACAGCTCTATTAAAAAGTGAGCAAAAGATATGAATAGACACTCCTCAAAAGAAGACATACAAGTAGCCAACAGATACATGATAAAATGCTCAGCCTCACTAATTATCAAGGAAATGCAAATTAAAACCACATAGATACCACCTAACTTCAGTCAGGATGACCATCATCAATAACTCAAAAACCAACAGATGCTGGAGAGGATACCAGAAAAAGGAACACTCCTACTCTGCTGGTGGGAGTGTAAACTAGTACAACCTCTGTGTAAAACAGTTTGGTAATTCCTAAAAGATCTAAAAGTCGACCTTCATACGACCATGCAATATCTCTTCTGGGAATATACCCACAGGAATTCAAATCACTGTATAAAAAAGATACCTGCACATGCATGTCTATTGCAGCATTATTCACAATAGCAAAAAAATGGAACCTACCATGCTGTCCATCGAAAGTGGACTGGGTTTTTAAAATCTGGTACATATACACAATGGAATATTATGCAGCCATAAAGCAGGACAAAATTATAAACTTCACAGCAACTTGGATGGATTTAGAGCCTATAATACTGAGTGATCTATCACAGAAACAAAGAACCAAGCATCACATGTTCCCATTCATAAGCAGACCCTGAACAATTATCATACTGCTCTAAGAAAGGGATTGACAGGAGTGGGAAATTGCCAGGGAAGGGAGGGGAGGCACACCTCATCAATAAGGGTACTTGATCTCAAACCAGGTGAAGTGGGGGACCAAAGTGAGGTCCAAACTTTACATACACAATGACCACTTGTATACTTAACCCTGGATTGTACCCCACATCTTTAAAATAAAAATAAAATAAATATAGAGAATAAAAATATTATTGAAGCATTAAAAAAAGAAAGAAAAAATAAAATTTCTGCAAAGGAAATCCCTCTGCTTTACAACTTAGGAATGAATGGTGGGTTTATAGGCTCAGGACAGATCAAAAGTTTGATAGATTTGAGGTGGCAAGATGGGAGATTTCCCCACTTTTAGCCATGAAGTTGATCTTTATTCTGCCTCCCCCTTCGGACAACCAAAGCCAGAAGAATTACGAGAAAAGGGTGATTTTGAGGTTCTGGATCAATCTTCTCCAAGAACAAACTTACCTTGGCACTTTTACTCAGGAAGCTATGGCCAAATTTCCTGAGGTTTTCGTAGGTTATCTCATCTGAAGGCATTTTGTACCTGCTGTCGGAGCTCATGTTTAGAATTTGTACAGATGGGACATCAACCTCTGTGATACGGAAGTATTCTAAGACACGGCCGTTTCTGGACTCGTCGGTGTTCACAAGGATGAAAAGGATCTGCCAAATTAAACAACATGCTTGTCTCTGTGGATCCTTTACTAAGGGAGAGAAATTGCTGGGAAGCTGTGGACTAAAGAAATGCAACTAGTGAGGTCTGTAGGCACTTCTGAAGGACTTTCCAAAGGCTGCCTTCCTTTGGGCAGGTGCAGCCCTGCACCCAAATGCACAGACAGGCGGCAGCCACCAGTCTGGTTTCATAATCCTTGTACCATGCACTATCCATACAACATTAGGAATGCAGAAAGTGCTGTGCCTCAGTTTCCTTATCTGTAAAATGGTGATTATTATAACAGCCTACTACTTAGGGTTACTGTGAGAATTAAACAGGCCAATGTATGTAAAGGCTTAGTTCAATGACTGGCAGGTAGGAATTGTCTTATATGTGCTAGTTCTTCTTCTTATTATTCAAAATGATTTAATCATGAAAATTCATTACTTCACTCACTCATTCAAGAAATATTCATGGAATGCCTACTATGTATGAGGCATCTCACTAAGTACTGGGGATACAACACTGCTCAAAGTAGACAAAATCCCTGCCCTCAGAGAGCTTATATTCTAGTGGAGGAAACAGACAACAAATTAGTAAACAAAGATAAATTCATATAGCTATAAATGCCAATTAGACAGTAAAACAGGGCAATGTGGTGGAGACTAACTGCCTAGATGGGGTGAAGTACTGAGGAGGTAACATTTCCCTTGGGACCTGGGTGACAGTACCAAGTCAGAGAACAGTGATCCAGGCAGTGGAAACTGCCAATGCAAAGACCTGGTGACAAAACAAAGAGCTTAGAGTGTTCTATGAATAAGAAAGAAAAGCCCATGTGGCTTCAGCACCATGAGAGAGAGTCATGGAGATCAGCTCAAAGACTGTCAAAGTTGAGGTCAGGGGTCCCACAAGGAGCTTGGGTTTAGTCTGAATGTAATGCGAGGCCGCTGAAGGACAACCAGAAAGTGGCATGATAAAAATATCTGGAAGTTCACTTTCAGAGAAGAAGCAGGGAGAAGAGGTAGAGGCCACTGCAGCCACCTGCTGTCAGATACGTTCAGGTCATTCATCTGTCAGAAGAGTAAGAACCCCACCACATGTCACTCTTCTAGGTGCTAGCAAAGTTGAAAAGCAAAGCAGACATATTAAAATCATAGTTGTATACTTTCAACAAATATTGACTACCTTCTGTTTGCTGAGTTTTGGAGTATAGAGGTAAACAAGATAGATGTGGGGGTACAATCTATCGGGACAACATTAAGCCAACTGTTTAGCTTTAAAATGGATCACAGTCAACAAATGGCATTGGGGAAGCAGTAGTTTAGAACTTCATCTCCTGATTTATGCCAAAATAAATTCCAGCTAGATTAAAGAGTTAAAGGAAACCTGGAAGAAAAGATGGCTAAGCATTGACTACTATATAACACATGAGAAATAAGGAAACAATCAGATTCCACTCAATTTCATTACATCAGAAATCTTAAATTGTAAAATTGAAAAAAAATGGAAAATATATTTAGCAAGAAGGAATTTTGAGATTGAAACTATCTTCCTGAAAAATAACATTTGAGATATAGTATGAACATTAAATATGTTCATGCTCTAGTGGCTTCTTTACCCTAAGTTTCAAAGTTTATGTTTTGCTTAATTTTAAAATACTTGTCTTAAAAAAACCTGGCTATTATGCTTTTTACAAAAATGAAGAGAAAAATTAATAGCCCCCATAGTCCAAGTAGTGATAACTACATTAAATATACATGTAACACTCGGGAGAAATGGATTTGTATCTAATGATAATGTAACAACAATAATAAGCATCATTCATTGTAATTTGCTTATTGTTTTACATATGGATTTTCTACAACTTCTCCATTTCACACATGAAGAGACTAAAACTGAGGAGTTACTCCTTGACTATAAAGTAAAAAAATAAAAATAAAAAATAAAATAATAAAAATAAAAAATAAAGCAAGAATTCTAAAAAAGAAGGAAAGAAAAGAAACTGGCCCAAGACAATATAGCTTATTGTCCTTCTATCTTTGGCCTTAGATCCGAGCAATGTTAAAGCCAGAATCTCAGCAATTACCTGCAGATGATCTGTGCTGCTTCACCCTTGAGGCTTTTCATATTCACTAACCTTGGGCAGGAATGGTATTGCTGCCCCCTCCCTTTCAGGGTAAATGATACCATGCAAACCGCCCACTCTTAGTGAAGTGTGGACTGTTAGACATGCAGGAAAGTCATCCCGTTCCTGTAGTACGCTTACTAAAAAGATCAGTAAAGAGCATAAGTTTGACCCCTCCACAAAAAAGGAGTGATATTGGATGGGAAGAATGGAGGAGGCAGATTTAAAATTAAATGGTAAATAATACATAGCACTGATATGCAAACCAGAAAATTTGCATGCAAATCCCTCCTGACTTAATTTATAATAAGCAGAGCAGGCAAATGGTCTCAGGGTGTACAGGTCTTGGAGTCCCACCTAAAAGCCCTAAAGAGCAATTGCACGTTCTACAAACCTTGTTTTGGAATTCCTTCAATGCCAGCTTATAATGCTGAATTATGACTTCATATGACTCGGAGCTTTTGGAGACAAACAGCAGCATGTGATTCAGGATGTGCAATTCGTAAATCAGATTCCTATTCTGAAAGTATAAAGAAAACACGTCATCTTAAGCACACACAGTCACCCCAGCTACCCTTCTCCTAGGGACCCTTTGCTCACTGACCTCAAAGTTGTATTCAATCACAAAATCTGTAAGGTGCTGTTTTATGACTCTATTGAGATCTTGTTTGTTGGTACTCTCATTGATGAGCTCTTGGCGGTTCACAATTCTTCCCTTGAACAGAAGGAGAGACACACTGGAGGACAGTAGCTTCCATTATATAGGCACTTCAATAAATATAAATAGCACAATTTTCCCCTTGGATAAAAGAAAAGCACTGAGGAATGGTGGCAGGTGTAGTCCATAATCCAGGTAGTTAATAACTGTGAATGGCTGGGCAGACCAGCCTGTGGGTAGAATCGAGGTATGTGACAACCATGAAAATCTCAGATCTACAACAGGCAACTGACCAACAACACTAGCTGTCATTCTCTGACATTCATCATAATATTTTCACTGAGGCTGAGCAGTTTCTCACACACTACTCCCAATCAAGCCCATTCCTGGGAGATTCAAGACTTCCCTGATAGGTGACTTTGATTAGCATTCTTAAAACTCCACTGCAAAGACTCTTCCACCGCACCCTCCATCGTCCCAAAGGATCAGACCATCATGATCTGTTGGCTCTCTGAGTCTCCTCAGTTCTGTTTTCCTTCATAGACATTTTCCTTAGTCAATATTTTGCAGTCATTGCTGCTTGATAACTGTTTCTCAGCAAGACCTGGACTAACATAGGGAATGAAATAACTATATGCAGCCCAAGATCAAAGTCTGCGGGGGAAAGAGAAAACAGCAGCTCTCTCTTCAATTTATTCCATCTCCTTTTCTTAATTGCCACCAATCCCACCCTAGTCCAAATCTCTCACCTGTACTCCTGTGTGCCCTCCCACTGGTCTTTGAACTTCTCTTCTTGTTTCCTCTCCAATCTATGTTCCCCCCACCTTAGCCAGAGTGATGTGAGTACACAAATCTGATTGTGTTATTATTTTCTTGCTTAAACACTTCATAGTCCCCATTGTCCTCTGGATAGAGTCTGACCTCTTTGGTGGTCCTAACAATAGTCTAACACTGCTTATTAGAGAGCTCACATTACGCCAACTATAGTTGTAAGCATGTTATATGCATTAACTTATTTGATTATCATAACATCTCAGCGAACCATGTACTATGATTTCTTCCACTTCGCAAAGGAAGAAATTTAGACACAGAGAAGTGAAGTAACGTACTCAAATTGCTGAGAACGAAATGGAGGCAGGATTCAAACCCAGGCAGTCTGGCTCAAATTCTCCTGCCCTTACCCATTAAAATGTACCAAATCTCTCTCAGTGTATTGTCCAAGTTTGCTCTTTGGCTTTTGATTTTGTGGTAGGGTTCATTCTATGGAACTTTTAAATTTTTTTATATGGTCCAAATTTATGAGCATTTTCCATGCATTCTGGGATTTCTGTCTTGCTTTATAAAGGGGTTTCCTCATTTTAAGATTAGAAAACAAACTCTCCCATGGCATCTGCTAGTCTTTCTATGGCTTTCTTGGTCTCATATTTTTGAATTGGGGATTGATCTGGAATTTAATTTGGTGTAAGTTGTAATATATAGACCCAGCTACTCAATTGTGTCAACACCATTTAATAATACATATTTTCTCCACTGATTTAAAATACCACCTTTCTCGTGTAGTAAATTTCCATGTGTATTTGGATCTATTTCTGTGTCCTATGCTGTCTTATTCATAAACTGAAATTGGATTGTCACTAGTCTCCAGTCTAACACTTTTCAATAATTTCCATGGGTCCAAGGTTAAAAAAAAAAGTGGTTCAGATCCTTCTTTGAAAACCAAACAGATTTGGGTATCACTGGGCCTACTTCCTGGGAGGCCTTGGATAAGTCATCTAACTGCTCTCTGCCGTATCCATAACATAGCTATTGTAAAGATTTGACTTTGTGTGGGGAAGAAGTAAGGGATGTCCCAAAAAGCAAACCAGGGTGTCTAGAGCAGCACTATTCAGTAGAACTTTCTATTCTGGTGATGGGGATACTCTAAGTCTATGCTGTCCAATACAATATCCACTGACCACAGGTGACTGTGGAGCACTTGAAATGTGGCTAGTGTAATTGAGGAACTAAACTTTTAATTTAATTAATTTTCATTGAAATAGACACACATGACCACTGGCTGCCATATTGTACAGCTCAGGTCTAGATCTCAGATAGAGAGGGGAGGAAGGTACTCAATAAGCTCAGACTGTGAAAGACAAAGTCCCACCTTTTTGGACTTTGTTGAATAGTCTTTATCTTAATAATAGGAAGCCATGAATGGACTTTCAGTGAGGAGGAGGGAAGTGATAATCAGATTCGAATTTTGAAAAAATTACTCTTTAGAGACCAAGAGATAATGTGGCAGACCAGCTGGGTGGCTGTTATAGTAGGCTGTGGGAGATGATGGTCACTTGCTCGAGAATGGTAGCAATAGATATAGAAATGAATAGATTCAAGGGATATTTTGGATATATGAAGTCAATAGAGTTGGGGTGATAGATTAGTTATGAGGGGTAAAAAAGAGGGAAGTGTTAGAATGGTGCCTGGGTTTTCTGCTTGCTAACTGGCTAGGAGTGGTGGTGGCATCATTCCTTGTGTGACAGATATAAAGCACTGGAAGAAGACCTGGAGAAGCGATGATGACTTTGGGATGAGCCATGTTGAGACATCTGGTGCTGCATGGAAATCAGAGAAGTCTGACTGGAGATGGCTATTTATGCCATGGGTGTACTGTATAGACAGTACTTGCTGATGGAGGGTGGAAGGGGAAGCATGGACCAGAAGAAAAAGGGACATGGGAGTGAGACCTCATGAATTGCATTTACTGTTTATGCATTAACTGGTTATGCTCTTCTTTTTTTTTTTTTTGAGTTGGAGTCTCACTCTGTCGTCCAGACTGGAGTGCAGCGGCCACTCCCGGCTACCGCACCCTTGACCTGCTGGGCTCCGGTGATCCTTCCGCCTCAGCCTTCCAAGTAGCTGGAACTACAGGCGCGCGCTACTATGCATGGCTCATTTTTTGATTTATTGTAGAGATGAGGTCTCGCTTGCCCAGGCGGGTCTCGAACCCGCCGGCTTAGGCAATCCACTCACCTCAGCCTCCCAAGGCGCGGGATTACAGGCTGAGCCACTGAGCCCGGCTTGCTCTTCTTGTTTAGAGAGAAGCTTACGAGGGCGAGTGGCTAGAAAGGCTAGAGAAACACCGCGATTTCACAGACATCAACTAGCTTAATGCCACTGAGTTCATGAGTGGCAGAACCAGAATTTGTACCGAGAATTTGTACTTTGAACTAGTGACTCCCTCACTAGCAGTGAGATCAAAGTCCTACCTTTTTGAACACCAGGACACTGTCCAGAGTGACATGGAAACGCCCAGCAGTATTCACAATTGCTATCACTCCAAACGTTAGCTCTGGGAAGTCTTTGATCACATCGTAGAACAGCTCTGCTACTTCTTCCTCTAAATCCTGTTTGAGAAAGGTTATTTGCTAAGGCTCTGGTAGAAAGCAAGATGTCTGGCTTATTTAAGGGGAAGATGGAGATGATGGTCAATTTGTCTCTTTCTTTTTCCAAGTTTTGGGGTTTTACTGGGTCACCTAATTCCCCTTTCATGGCTGTTTCATACCAGCAATGCTTCTGTGGCTGTGACTAAAGCCAAAATAGGCAAGTCCTCAGAGATCGGTGGAAATAATTGATAAATGTGACCTTTTCCAATTATTGGAGTAAAGGCTGTTCTAACCCAGGGACTGAGACTTTTAAACATTTATTCCTTAATTGCTTTCAGAAGGGGCAATTGATTTGACCACATATACTACCAAACGTGAGCTTAGTATCAAGATACGGCTATAATTTCAGCCTTCATTCTTGAAAGAAAATTAAGCTCCCCCCCCAAAAAAAACACCTCTCAAAGAAGTGGCCAGGGTAGGAGAGAGACGAGGCACATATTCTCCCCATGCATAACTTTAACGCCCAAGTTCTGACTTCTGGGAGAAGAAGAGGAGTCATCAGTTTGTGTAAATGAGTTAAGACACATGACAGTCTCATTCTCCAAAAGGAAAAACAATTTGCAAATTATTTATAAATTATTTATAAATATAAATATAAAAGTAAAATCAATAAAAAGCGATCATGAGCCATTTCATTATCAGATCTAAGTTATATCCTTCCCCAAAGATCTTCCCCTGCTGCTCCTATGATGAAGGTTGATGTATTTTCAGAGGGGTGCGGGTGTGTAATGTGTTACTGGTTTTAATATATGGGTGTGCTTGGAACAAGGTTAAGGAGTGAGACTGGCCTGACACAGGCATGTCTGATGGCTGTCAGAAATATACAGAATCATGGCTCTCCAACCAGAAAATAAGATAGTCTTTTATTTTGTGATGATGTAAATGGGCCCCAGAAAGATCAGTTACAAAGCTAAAACTCATTAAATACATATGTCAATCTCTTCTTTTGTCTCCATTTCTGTCCATCTCTCCAGCTAGCTCTTCCTACCACTTCAGAAAATCAGCTCATTGGATGGAGAAAAATCGAGCATGGAGCCCACATGGAAGAGTCTAGTCTCCTCAGTCCACCCCCTCCCAGACACAGCACTTCTCACCATTCAAAAAGCCTCCTCCCACCTCTTGGCCCCATTACCTGGAAGAAGCCCATGATGACCAAGGGCCTGGCTGTCACAAACTCTGCCACCTCTTGGCTGCTGTTGAACAAAAATGCTTTCTGGCTTATTTGTCTTCTCAACCAAACAACCAACGCAGCAGATTCAACCACTCCTGGAGAGAGATACAGTCAGATGGATCCTGGAGAAGTTTGCTTTTGAACCGGAGAAAGGCCTGTCTTTTTCAAGTTTAACGAGGAGAAGCATCTTGTTGTGAGCTCCTAGCTCTTGAAGACCAAGGTCAGGGCTTCCCTTTCCCCCCAAACTCTAAGGTATAAATGTTAACAAAAGCTGCTGACTGCGGTTGAACACTTACCAAGAATTAGACACTGCTGAGTGTTTCCTGTGTATTAAATCTTCATGTTGACACTATGGGATAGACACTTTTGCTTTCCCCATTTTGCAGGTGAAGAAATCAAGGTTCGACTTAACAACAGCTGCCCAACTAGCAAACCTGAGACATTAAACCTAGGAGAAAGCATTTCCAGCCTTCTTTTCTTATGCACCCTCCAAGGTGACAGGAAGATAGATTTATTTTTGGTAAAATATAAATTAAAGACCACCTAGCTCTGTAACCTTGGGAAAATCTTATTATTTCTCTGTGCCTCCAATTCCTTGGCTGAGACCCAAAGGTCCTGTAAGGTCATAGACTCCTGACTTCCATTTCTCAGCTATCCTATGACTGGTGCCAAGCACACTAAAGTCTTAGCTTTTAAAATTAGGACACATACATCATATCTGGGAAGACTTAATGGTGAGCCAGAAGGTCTACCAAGCCATATACAGGTGGACCTGTCTTTCCTAGGATCGTCAATCTCACGTGATGGCAAGGAATATAAGGTATTATTTTATGTCAATGTCTGATACAGAATAGGACAGAACA
This sequence comes from Tarsius wallacei, assembly GCA_963574415.1. Classification (NCBI taxonomy): domain Eukaryota; kingdom Metazoa; phylum Chordata; class Mammalia; order Primates; family Tarsiidae; genus Tarsius; species Tarsius wallacei. Next base: position 20,983 of record CAUYQG010242721.1, read on the forward strand.
TTTTAAGTGAATTTATGAGATAGAGCATTATTTGTTGTGAGTAGCTTTAGACTACATCCGTAAATTCATTCTCTCATTCCTTCATTCACTCATTCATTTGACAAACATATATGGAATGCCTATGATGTTACCAAGTGCTGTACTTTGTCCTGGGGATATAATGGTGAGCAGAAACAAGCACATTACCACTGTTTTACAGCTCTCATTCTGTTGAGGAAGACAATAATCAAATAACTGAACAAACAAGTATATAATCCCATCCAAAGGAAGTGTTTGAAATCAAAGTTCTATGATCCTGCAGCTAAGATACCTGACCTAGACTATGAAGTGAAGAAGGGCTTCTTGAAGGAAATCATGTATGAGCTGAAAACAGAGGATGCAAAGAAGTGAACCAGGAGGCATTAAGGAGAGTTAAAGGCTTCCTGGTAGGGCAAACAGCCTATGCAAAGGCCTTGTGGCAGGACCAGTTACTGCATGGGGCCTGATGAATGCACCCGAGTTACTAAATCAACTGCAAAGGGCTCTGCTTTTAGTGTCTTTACATATGTTTCCTGAGAACATTAGGCCTTTTCAAAAACTTATGATGAAGTATATTTACATGCAGAAAGGTGCACAAATTGTAATGTAAGGCTTGATGAATTTTCACAAAATGAACACACCTGTGTAACTACCACCCAGATCAAGAAATAGAACATTGCCAGCCCCCCAGAAGACCCTGCTGTGTCCCCTTCCCAGTCCCTACCCCACACCAACACAGGGGCAATCACTTATCCTAACTTTTAACAGCACACATTAGCCTGCCTGTTCCTGAACTTCACACAAATGGAATCGCATGGTGTGTGCTCTCAGGTCTGGTTTTGCTATGTTTGCAAGATTCATCCATGTTGTTTATGTACTTGAAGAATCATTTCCACTGCTGTGTGGAATTCGATTGTGTGATTAGTCTACAATATATTTATCCATTCTCTGTTGATGTGCGTTTGGGGCTACTAGGAATGAATTCTTGTGCCTGTGTCTGGGGCACATTGTATGTAGTTCTGTTGGGTCTGTGGCCAAGAGGAGACTTCCCAGTCATAGCAGATGCCATGTTCAACTTTAATAGACACAGTTAAGGCCATTTTAAAAGCCGTGGTGACTTAGGTCTATAAAAGTTCATATGAGCCAGATACGGGGCTTCAAGAGGCAGAGAGGAGAGGGAGGCATCCTGACACTCTCAGTCCTTAATACTCCAACCTTGCTGTCACCCTCTTCTCTGAGATTTCAGCTCTGAAGCCAAGTTGCTGTTTCCACTGTGTTCTAGCCATCTTTAAGTTAAAACAAACAAACAAAAACAACAACAACAATAATACAACCAGGTACATATTGAAACAAACTGTTTCTCTTACAAGCATTTGTCTAACAAGAGTATATTGTAAGTGTCCTGAAAGAAATTGGTTTAAAACTTTCCGGAAGTGTGAATAAAACCACTCTGAATGAGCTTAAATTTCAGGTCATCAGAAACATCACTCTGATGTCACTTTTTGCCAACCTTTCCCTGTAACAGTCCAACCATTATCTTCCAGAACACCTGGCTTTGGCATCCACCAGTCCCTCCACCTGGGCTATTCTTTTCTGGGTCTTCAACGGTGGTGCCTTCTGTTTTTTCAATTCTCAACTGGGTCTTCTCTTCCACCCCTGCCATTCTCTCTCTTATGTCCTGCTCACTGAGTCCATCACCTTCTGAAATTATGATGATGATTTTTTTGCTAGCTTGCTCAGTGTGAGTTTTTAGTAGCTCTTATAATGCCTGCCACATATTAGGTGCTTAAGAAATTGTTCTAAGATGAATGAATGGAGTGAATGGATCATCAGGGAAGGCGGAACTTGATCCTGGGCCATCTTCTTGGGGATGTGGGCCTCCTTGGACTGAGGTAGCCATGAACTTGGCAAACTGTTTATTCCTGAGAGCCTGCAGATCAGGCTTTGTCCTTGGTGGGCAGGATGTCTCCTTTGGCGCTTGGCTCTGAGCCACGGGACACGGTGACAACTGAGGTGTGAACGCTGTGTCAATGATTGACTAGGGCTGGTGCCTGGCTGCATATTTCCAGGCAAGCTGTGAATGCATCATTAACAGAGGCCCCAGAGGCAACTGAATCTCCCTCCTTCCAGGGGGCAGGTCAAATCTCCCACCATCAATCCTAGAGATTAAAGGAGAATGGGACTGGGGCTTTGACCTGGCAAGGACTAAATCCCACCTGCCTCCTAAGAGGTCTTCATAAAAATCACATTGCAGAAGATATGTAAAGTACTGTCTCTGCTCTTAACTCAGAGGAGCTCTGCCAAGTAGGTGGAACCGGCACAATTCATCATGGTTAGAAAATGAGAAATTGGAAGCCCAGGTCTAAAAGCCTTGTTCAAATTTCAAGTTCCCATAGTCAAAACCTAAAACCCAGGGTCCTGATCCCCAGCCCCCACTCCATGTTGGTTTTCCTTGTAGTAATACTGAGGAAGGGGGAGGGGACAGCAAACCCAGCAGAAATACTGGCAGGCTCCTTGCCCTATGCCTGCCTTCCATGGGCCTTCACAATTCCAATCCATTCAAACTCAGAAACTGCTTACTAGAACCCTAATTGTTTCGGGCATTGGGTTTAATAATAAACACACCTGCCTGCCATTTACTTAGAGTACAGCCAGTGTAGAACAGAGTTCACCTAACTACAGCCCATGGGTCAAATCTGGCCTGCTATTTGAATTCATAAATAAAGCTTTATTGGAACATAGCCATGCCCATTTACTGGCATAGGGCTGTTTTTATACTACATTAGCAGAGATGAGCAGTTGTTACAGAGATTGTCTGGCCCATGAGGCCTAAAATGCTTAGGTAGAAAACTTTGCTGACTCCACTGCTACTAGCTGGAGAGCATGGAGGGAGTCGTTCTACTGTTCTGCGCCTCAGTTTCTCCGTCTATAAAAAGCACCTCCTACACTGGGTTGTTATGACCTAGGAGAGGAGCCTAGGACAGTGCTTGAAATACAGTATATGCTGCAGGTGTACGCCAGGCCCTGTGCCTTGCAAACGTTGCTTCATCTTCCCAATGACTCTAGGAGATAGCTATTTTCACCATCCCCATTTTACAGATGAGAAAACTGAGGTTTGACAAGAGGAAGTGGTTGTTTCTCAGGCATGTAATGAGGATTTGGATCCAAAGGGGTGTGCTGCCAATTCTGGTAGCCTTGCAGAGGACCCAGAACAGAGGTGAGATCAGCCCTTGCCCTAGTGATGCTCTTAGAAGAGCAGGCAACAAGTAGCAGATATGATTCTTTGAGGTGAAGGACTTGACAGGGACACATAGGTGCTCTGGGACCACAGAAGTGGAACAGGTACCTTGTTATGGGAGCCAGGGGAGACTTCCCAGAGGAGGTGATGAGGCTTCCTGCAAGGCAGAGGAGATCTTAGGCATTGGCTCCCCCCAACAAATGAGGCTCAGCGGTCAAATGCCTTGGGGACCTTCTCTGCCAGCCTCACCCACTCTAGAAGTTGCCACATTGTTGCCTTGTCTTCTCTAAGTGGAGTCAGGTCTCTCTTGTCCTTCAGGAAGTAAGGACGTCCCAGCACCTGAGCCCCTCCATGAGTAGATAACGGGCTCTGATGAAGTAGCCTGGGGCTTCTCACTTCTTCACAGCAACCCCCCCACCCCCAAGCCAACACATCCCAGCAGGCTCCTAGCTTGGCATCAGTGGGTCCCCATTGTTGAGGGTCATCAGCCAGTGTCCATAGGAAGCAGCAGTCTCTGTTACTTCTCTCACTGCTCTTGCCTTCTCTGCCTTCTCTCCCCGTCTCTCCTTTTGTCCCCCCACCTGCGCCACACCTCCCACAAGCCTGCTAAGAGCAGTCCTGCCCAGTCTCTTAGATAACGACACTGCACCTTCCCCTACGTCCGTCCTGTCTCTCTCATGCCCTCTTGTGTCCATTATGAGAACTGCAATGCATCCTGTAGTATTTGTTTTTGTGACACTCAAACAGGCTTATTAACTGGCTATGTGCCAGATTCTGTGAAAGACAGTCTCAGTTTCCTGAGACTCAATCATTCAGCACATATATAATGGGAACATCCTACTAGCATAGTCGGTGCCGTGCTGGGCACGTGTGTTCATCAGTGTTGTTACCTCCCTCCCTCCCTCTCTCCCTCCTTCCCTCCCTCCATTCTGCATCCATGTGTGCATTTTCAACATTAAGACCTACGTATAGCACACTGAGGGCACATAACTCTCCAAACATCAAGATAGCGCTTGGCCCATGGTAGATTGTCAATACATGGGTGTTGAATAGAGGAATGAGTGAGTTAATAAATGAATGAAATAAATGATGGTAGACGTTAAAGTATTTGGTAGACACTGCATCCCAGACCTGCCTTGTTCCATCATCTCCTAGCTTCCCTTTTGGCTAACTAGTGCTTCCCTGGTCCTTCAAAAATCATCCTAAGTTAGAAGATTGGGGGTGGAAAGTGGATTAGAAACTTACTCTCTGGTCGCTGGTCTCTCATAAGCCATCACCCCACCCTCCCATCTCTTGGTGCTTTTAGGGCCCATCAGCTGCGATGCCAGCTGAAGTGTGGTAGAGGCAGCTGTGTGTTATCCAAACCCATGAACCATATTTCTCAGCCTTTCTCGCAGCTGGGTGGGGCCATGTAACAGAATTCCAGTCAATGGAATAAGAATAGAAGTGATGTTTCCCACTTCCAGGCCCGGGCCACGAACACCACCCATGGCGATCTGCCTCCTCATCCCCAACCATGGCGATCTACCTCCTTACCTCCTTACCTACCTGCTGGCTGGATACCGAAGGAAGAGCAAGTGGTTCCAAGGCCCCAGGAAAGGACAGAGCCACAAGCTGGGAGGAGCCTGGGTCCCTGAGAGGCTGTGTGGAACAAAGCCTCCCACCTCTCCCTCTGGCTGCCAGGTGGCCTTTACATGAACATGAAATAAACTTAACATACAAGCACCATTACCTTCGCAGCTGATGGGCTCCAATCTGTTGCCCTCAAAAAACAGCTTCAGCTCCGGGGCCTTTGTAATGCCAAACTCCTGCCGAAGCTCCTTCTCTACCGTGATGTCCACTTTGCCAAAGCCGAGCCCGTTCTTGCCTTTGCCCACCATCTCCACAGCTTTTCCCAGCTCCTCCGCCAGGTTGCTGGATTTCTTTGAGGATGGGTTGTCTGAAAGAGTACGAAGACAGAACTTGCAGGAGACTCTGCCCCTGCCCCTGGTTCCCAAGACAGATTCTTTGTTTGGTCTGGTTTGCTCCTGGGTCTTTTTTGTGCTCATCTGCTAAAAGATAAATTTCCACAAAGTGGTGAGATGTGAGACACAACAGTTCATGAAACTGGACAATAGTACACCAAGGTTCTTTTAACTCAATAACATGGGAAACAGTACAACCTTGGGCCACATAATCTCTCCATTTTTTTCTTGCATAAAATGGGGAAAATAATAGTGGTGATTTCATGTTGTTGCGAGATCAGTGAGATTTATGCCAAAATCAATTCTATAGTGCTCGTTATTTTCTAAGACCTCTAAGGGTACTAAGTTATTTAATCCTCCCAAAAACCCCATGAGGTATTCTTGTGATTATGTCATCTCAGTTTCATAGATGAGAAAACTGAGGCACAACAAAATGACTTACTTGCCCAAGGCCTTATTTCTTGTGCCTAGCTGCTAAGGGATACATTTGAGAAAGGCACAGTCAGGGCAAGAGCCCATTCAAGCTGGCTGCTGCAGATGTCCTGTTCTACTGCCTTCAATAAGCATGTCAGACCTTTAGCATAATGCCTGGAGGGTGGTAAGTAGGTGATGATTCTTGTTATTACTCCTACTGTCGTATAATTTCTGTGGTCAGAAATTTTTGGGGGCAAGGAGGGCGAGGAGAGAGAAAGGAGAGAGGAGGGGAGGGGAGGGAAGGGGAGGGGAGGAGAGGGCGAGAGAGAGGAAAAACTAACTCACGGGCTCCATCTTGTGGCCCAGTAGCTGCATATAATTCAGCAGGGGAATCTCTCGGGTAAGGAAGGCCAGGTATGGGAAGGGTGTGGACAGGGGAGGTTAAGATACTCCCGCAGCCCCTATGAGCCCACCCCCTTGGGAGAGGAGACCCACTGAAGAGACCTGACACTCTTCATTAAGGGATCTGCTGCTCTGGGTTTCAGGCCCCACACATTACTGGACTATGGGCTGGGGGTGGGGGAGCCCTCTTCTGGAAACAGCCTCAGGAAGGTGGCACGTGACCTTGGCAGTGGACGAGGCCTTTCTGGCTACAAGGGAGGGGACTCAAAGGCGCCTAAGTTCACCTTTCTTCTTCCTGATAACATTGTGAGACTGCAGGTCCCTCACTGCCCCGCACCTGAAGCCAGTGGGCCGAGCCAGGGCAAGGGTCATTGATTCCCTTTCAAGCCAGAAAGAACACTTTATCGTTTTCACCACCACCAACCCCCACTCCGTCTGGAGCACTTGGAGAAAGTGCAAGTCATCTCCACTGCGGAGGGTGAGTTCCAAGTCCAACAGAGAGGTCTTTTGTAAAACGCAGCTCAGAAAGCCAGGCCTGAGACAGCTGGCACGGGCCCATTGTCGGTCAGCACACCTGCTCCTGCAATGGGACCCGAGAGTGAATGATGGCTTTCATTAAGCTCCCAATCGATGGTCGCGAAGCGGGGACTTCGCGCCTCCCTCCGAGATCGATGCCCCCTCCGCCGCCTGCTTTATCACCATCATTGCCTTCGATACCCCCCATTCATCATGACCGGCAGGCAATGGCCTATCGCCGACCGCTCTGGTCCATGTCCATGGGCTTCTCCCTTGCTTCTTCGTGGATGCAGGCATGCTGGGCTCAAGGCTGCTGACTGCAGTATCCAAATCTGAGGGTTTTTTTAGTCAAAGTATCACTCTGTTGCTCAGGCTGGAGTGCAGTGGCACGCTCACTGCCACCACAGCCTCGACCTGCTGGGCTCAGGTGATTCTTCCGCCTCAGCCTTCCAAGTAACTGGAACTACAGGTGCTGACCACCACACCCAGCTAGTTTTTTGATTTATTGTAGAGGTGGGGGGGGGTCTCACCATGTTGCCTAGGCTGGTCTCGAACCCACGGACTAAGGCAATCCTCTCGCCTCCACCTCCCAAAATGCTGAGATTACAGGCAAATCTGAGTTTCTAAGGGCAGAAGCTCAGGGCGGGAGAAGCACTTGGAAGGATTGTCCAAATGGTGGAGATTTTGGTGCCTCCACACACAACCTGCTGCCCTGAGGGTCTGGAATGAAAGTGACAGAAAGGCCTGGCTCGGTGGCTCAGCCTGTAATCCCAGCACTTTGGGAGACCGAGGTGAGTGGATTGCCTGATCCCACATGCTCAAGACCAGCCCAGGCAACTTGGTGAGACCTCATCTCTACAATAAATGAAATGAAATAAAATAAAATAAAATAAAATAGTTACAGAAAAAGATTGTGGCAACTGGAATGCAGAGATCTGAGAGCTAGATGGACAGCTCTCAGATAATAGTAATGGAGATTCATTCAGTCATTTTACTCACTCATTATAATAATAGTAATGGAGATTCATTCAGTCATTTTACTCACTCATTTATCCAACAAACCTTTTTAAGTATATGGCAAGAGCCAGGCACTGTTCTTGGGACTGGAGATATAACAGTGAGCAGATAAAAATCTTTGCTGTCATTGAAGGAGGAAGAAAATAAAAAGTTAAATATATGCTGTGTTAGATGACTAGTGAAGAAAGAAGGAGAGGTGGAGGTTGGGAGTGTCAGGGAAATTGCAAGCTCAAGTAGGAGGCTAAAACAGGCCTCACTGAGAAGCAGCACTTTAATAAAGACAGAGGGAGACGAGGGAGTACGTCATGTGAATGTCTGGAGGGAGCATATTCCTGGTGGAGAAGCAGTAAGTGCAAATGCCCTGAGGTGGGGCTTGTGTGATGTGTTTGAAGAATGACAGGAAGTTCGTTGGGTTTGGAGCAGAGTGAGCGGGTAGGGTCTTGTAGGCCATTGAATACAATTTGATCTTTCCTTTGGGGAATGTGGAGTGGTACAAGAGAGTCTGGAGCAGAGACAGATGTGACATGATTTACTTTTTAACTGGATTTCTCGGAATGTTATATGGAGATTAGGTCAAAGAGGAAAAAGAGTGGATGCAGGTAAACCAGTTGGAGACTACCACAATAATCCAGGCAGAAGATGGTGATGATTTGGGCCATGGTAGTAGTAATGGAGTGGGTGAGGTGTGGTCTGACTATAGACAGATTTTGGAGTTGACTGGATTTGTTGATAGATTGGATATAGATTTATTGAAAGATGGTGAAAGAGGGGAATCAAGGATGACTCTGAAGTCTTGTTCTGAGCAAGTAGAATGATGATGATGGTGGTGGTGGTAATGATAATAGTCATGATAACAAAAGGATAACAATATTTATTGGTCACTTGCTATGCCAAGCACCTAAGTGTCCCATACATTATCTTGGATAATCTTCAGGACAACCTTGTGAGTTATATACTACTACAAGGGAATAGATGCTACCCACAGGGAAATGGAACCCCAGTATAGCTAGTAGGTGGTTAGGCTGAGATTCATCTCCTAGGCTGACTGGCTCCAAGATTCATGCTTTTACAACCAAATCGGTTAGCTGGTCTGAAAAGTATTTCTTTATTCTTGGAGCTAGGTGATGGGGATGTGCTACCTGTCTCCTCTGCTCTGGATGGCTCTCATCAGAGCAGGGAGAACCTGTGGAGCCAAACTTACTCTTTAAAATATACAGTCCTGTTTTCTGGCTTCCTGTGTTTTAAAAATCTGCTGACTGGTTTCATTTCTTGTGCTCTGGAACCTTGACTTTTAAGCTTGTAAAGGTGAAACAAATGCACACATCTCTCAGGTCTCAGTGCCTATATCCTGCTGTGATCAACTGGAAATGCCAGTTTGCTTAGGACAAAGAGATGGTTCAGATGTATACTGGCACTTGGGCAGAGCAGTGCCTGGTGGGCCATGGATAGGCAGGGGACCCCTTGCTGGAAGGCGGAGAGTCCTCATGGGCCTGGTCCAGCCTCAGCCAGATCCTGGCCCTACCTAGAGCTCATTGCCACAGGCTGGGTGCTCAATGAATGTGAATTCTTCAGGTTATCTCATCAAACAGAGGTAGTTAGGGTGGTTTGCAGTGCTTGTGGCCCAGGCAAGGCGTGCCTCAGTTTCCTCATTTATAAAATGGGGTTATTAATGGATCCTGCACCTTAGAGTGATTCTACAAAACAGACAAGGCATGAAAACTTCAGAATGAAGCCTGGTATAGACATGCTCAATATACATTAGCCTTTGTGATGACTAGGCAGAGAATCTTTGGTCTTGCTCTGGTCAGATTCTCTCTGGGACGGGAGGGTCCTATGGAGACATCATGATCCTTTGTAGAGCTTCAAGCTACTGGTGAAAGAAGAACTCCAGCACCAAATCATCCACCTCAAGGCCTGGGCCTCTTGTGGGGCTCTCACGTGGGTTTCAGAGTAAGCACATGGGACCCAGGGTCATGTTAGAATAGGCAGTGGCTCCCTGACTGTCTGCCTGGTGTGTAGCTGTGTTCATGGCTAATGGGCCTAGAATCAATATTTGCCTGGGTCTTTAGTTGATAACCCTGGGTTCCCTTTTCTGAGCAGCCAATGTGAGGCAGGGGAGGAACTGAGGGATGGGGGAGGCGGTGAGTGTAGGGACTGGAGATTAGATTCCAGAATAGGGAGCTGGAGGCTGGAGTCTACCTTTCTGTAGACCAGTGGTTCTTAATGGAGGACATCTGGCAATGCCTGGAGACATTTTTGGTTGTTACAGCTGGGGAAGGGGATGCTACTGGCATCTAGTGGGCAGAGGCTGGGGGTGCTGTCAAACGTCTGTCATGTGCAGGACAGCCCCAGCCCCCAAACGAAGAATTATCCAGTCAAAATGTCCATAGGGCTAAACATGAGAAAAACTACTTTAAAAAAATTTTTTTATTTATTTTTCTTTTAAGAGGGTTTCATTTGTTGCCCAGGCTATGGTGCAATGGCACAATCATAGCTCACTACAGCCTCAAAGTCCTGGGCTCAAGTGATCCTCTTACCTCAGCCTCCTGAGTAGCTCAGGCTACAGGCACATGCCACCAAACCCAGCTATTTTTTTTAGAGATGGAATCTCTCTATATTAACCAGACTGATCTCAAACTACTGCCCTCAAGCAATCCTCACACCTTCCTTCCAGCACAGAGGCTGGGAGGATCCATGCCTAGCTCCAAGGATATTTTAAATATAACTTCAGCTGAAACATGAAAAGATATTTTGAGAATAACCCTCTCCCCATTCTATAAGGCCATTCACAGTATACAGAGAAGCTAACAGCTGACAAGGACTTCAGGATGGTCACTCATCCCTTCTGGTTCCTCAAGGCCAGTCATCAGTTTGTTCTGATGGTTGCAATGGCTTTCAAGACCCTAAAATATCTGCAGCTCCTTGTTTTTCGATCCTCATGCCCTGCTCCTTTCCTCTTCTGCAGCTTAATGTTAATCACACTGGCATGCTCTCACTCACCCCAGGGCCTTTGTACTTGCCATTCCCTCTGTCAGGAAGCCCAGATATCTGCATGGGTCCTCCAGATCTTTGCTAAGATGCCTTCTGTGGCCATCCTTTTCAATATCACAGCCCCACCTCCCTCCATCCCTTCCATACCATTTTTCTTCTCTGTTTTTCTCTGCAATCCTTTTAGCCATATGACATGTTCTACATTTACTTATACATTTGTTTACCTTTTGTCTCCCCTCTCCAAGAGGCAAGTTCCAGGAGGACAAGAATGTTCCTAAGTTTTGCTTATCACTACATCCTCTGGCACATAATCAATATTCAATAAATATCCAATGAATGAATGAATGAATGCATGTTCTAATAATCAGCAAATCTATAAGATGGATTGAGCAGCGTTTTGGTGTCAGACCTGTTCTTAAATCCAGACTTGACCATTTGTCAGTTGTGTGACTTTGGACAAATGATCTAACCTTTCTGAGACTTACTTGCCTCATATGCAAGATGGGGGTAGTGAGACCAACTAGAATGTCTAGGACACAGGCCACTATCATTACCATCACCATAGTTGTCATTTTCACTATCATCGTTCCCATAACAACCATCATCACCAGCACCATCATCATTATTGTTATCATCATTACATTTGTTGTCATTGTCATCGTTACCATAGCAACATCATTACCAACACCATCACCACCTTTGTCGTCATCATTATCCCCATCCATATCACCCTTTCCATCCTTATGATCACCATCATTATCTAACCTACTCCCAGGACAGGCTGTTGCCACCTCTGCCTTAGGGACAAGAGTAAATGACCCTAGAGACAGTTCCTAATCTTATCTTGGCCTCTCTCCACTACAGGCAACCTTTCCTTCTCTCCTTGACACATTCAAGTTAATTTAGATAAAGAAAAGTGCCAGGTTCAGTGGCTCAGCCTGTAATCCCAGCATTTTGGGAGGCCGAGGTGAGTAGATTGCCTGAGCCTGCGGGTTCAAGACCAGTCCGGGCAAATTGGCGAGACCTCGCCTCTACAATAAATCAAACATTAGCCATGCGTGGTAGCACACACCTGTAATTCTAGCAACTTGGAAGGCTGAGGTGGAAGGTTTGCCGGAGCCCAGCAGGTCGATGCTGGGGTGGCCGTGAGTGTGCCATTGCACTCCAGCCTGGGTGACAGACTGAGACTCCAACTCAAAAAAAAAAAAAAAGAAAAGAAAAAGAAAATTATGGGACAAAGACTATCTCATTCATTAATTTATTCAACATCTATGGAGGCCTCCCACATCCCAAGCACAATGTCTGATGCTAATCAGATGCTAGGAATCAACAGACGAATAAGACTTGGCCCCTGACCCCACGGAGGGTTCAAATTTAAAAGTAGCGTGACACCATATGGAAAATACGATGAGAGGAAGGCACACAGAGGACTGTGGGAGATTATGGAAGGCCTCCCAGCCAGGCTAAATGACAGTGCGGGTGGGCACAGCCTGACAGCAGGCACAGCTTCCCTTCAAGAAGCGTAAGCCTCACAATTCAGGTGAAGAAGTGCAGGATGGACTCTAGGCAGAGGAAATTGCAAGTGCAAAAGCCAGTCTGAGTCATTCTGGCAGCTGCAAGTAACTCGGGGTCTAGAGCTGAGAGCTCAAGGGGGAGGGAACAGCAAGCCCGGACTAGACAAAGCAGAGGACCTTAACCACTGAGTGACCGGATCAGATCTGCATTGTAGAGAAAAATCTCTCCAGGTGCAGTGTGGGGACAGCACTGGACTGGGGCAGGGGGACCATTTGCAAGGCTGCTGGAACTGAGGCAGTGGTGGGAAGATGGGGAGAAGAACTGGAGACTGCAGAGGGATTTAGGAGGTGGCCTCAACAGGATGTGGTGATGGATTAGATGTGAGGATAGAAAAGAATCAAGAATGACTTTGAGGTTTCTGACTTTGACATGGTGGATGGTGGTCCCGCCAAGCCAAGGCAGAACATGAGAAGGAGCAAATCACTGGGACCAACTCAGAGATGCTGAGGTCTGTTGTGGCCACTTGGCATTTGAAATATGAGAGGGACATTTAAAAATGCCCCCAAAACAAAAAGCTCCCTCTACCAGTTGTTCTTGGGCTCAGAGTTCTGAGAGAGAAGAGAAAAGTGGTCAGCAATTAAGGATTTGAGTTACTGGAGCATTCCCAGGGGGCAGTGTCTGAAAAAATCCCTTTTGTAAAGAGTCTATTTATCTTTAGAAAAAAGCTTTTATAATGCTTTCTCCAAGTGATTAGTTTTTCCAAAGGTCACTTTAGAAGGTCTGCTAGTTTTTGAGAACTCTTTTTAATTTTAATTGTGCATTGGCAGGAATCAAAGATTCAAACGTAATGTATTTAATTGAGTGTCTCTTTTAGATAACAAAATCTCCGCTGGTGTTGAGTTCACTGCTTTGGAATACCTGCTAGTGGGAAGGCTTTAAGTTTAAAGTATGCAAATTGCTTGTTGTGGAAAGCAATTAAAGAATGTAAAATTGATTGGCTCCCTCTGCAGCCCCAGGCTCAGTGTCAGTCCCTAAATTACAAGACCCAAAGAAACATGAACTCGCCCTTCTGCCCTGGTTAAAACAGAACCGTTGCTGGGCAGAGTCTTGCATTTTCATGTGGACAGGACAGGTTTCCCAGCCGTGTCCACACCCCTGCACCTTTTTTGGGAGGGTGAACATGTATTGAGATGCATGTTGTGTTGTGCAAAGTGTGTGGCTCTAAACTCTGCAACATTTCCATTGAGGGTCCAGGATTCAGAGATGAGAATCATAGCAAAAATCGAGAAGATGTTTTGGATGTCTATGCAAACTATTATCTCAATTCCACAGCAAGTGAAGTAGGACCTTAGGGGTCTCCACTCTTCCTTGTGAAAGTAACCATGAAACAGATGCATAAGTGGTAGCCTGAGTCCTTGTGTGGATGAAGGATATACAGAAGTCACTGGAAGGAGTCTCAGCAAAGCGGACATGTCTGCCCTGCTCACCAGCTCCTGTAAAGAAATTGGCTCAGACTGGATCTCCTCTACAAGGTATTAGAGTAAAACCCAGCATGCATCCTTGTACACAGCCTGAGCGAGAGGGATGTCAGAGGCTTGAAACTATTTGGCAGCACTTCACGCAATAGGTATGCTCCATACTGGATGGAGGCAAACATGACTCAATCAGATATTCCTTTGGAGGGACCAAAAGTGTTAAAGGAGCCAAAAGAAAGTGATTCATATTGCCACGAAGTGGCTGCACAACCCAGCAGAGGAGGCACCAGGACTCAGAAGGACTGTTGATGCCATCACATCCTCAAACTCCCTCATTTAAGTGGCCTCACTCAGAGTGTATGTGTCAAATGAGAAGAGACAAGGATTGTGGAAAGACTTTGGAAGACTTCAATCTCTGAAAGGGACATGAATGTAAATACTACAGTGGCGATGCAATTAAGATGTGACCGTGTGAAAATGGTTAGGTAGAAATGTGGCAAGCTGATTGGCATATTCTCTGACCCCAAGGGAAAAGGACAACTCAGCTCCAGGCAATGGTCACCTTGCTGCAATGTGGGCCTAGTGCTTCCAAATCTGACTCTCTCTTTCTTTCTTTCTTTCTTTTTTTCATTATGGTAAAGCATACATAAAATTTACCATTTTAATAATTTATTATTATTATTGTTGTTGTTGTTATTATTATTATTGAATTGGGCTCTCTGTTGCCCAGGCTGGAGTGCGATAGCACAATCATGGCTCACCACAGCCTCCACCTCCTGGACTCAGGGAATCCTTCCGCCTCAGCCTCCCAAGTAGCTGGGACTACAGGTGCGTGCCACTGTGCCTAGCTAATTTTTTATAGAGACAAGTTTTTGCTATGTCTCAAACTCCTGATCCTCCTGCCTTGACCTTCTAAAGTGCTGAGACTATAGGCATGAGCCTCTGCGCCAGGCCAACTATGCCACTTTCAATATTTCCACTTTACAGATGAAAAAGATGAAACACCAAGACACAAACCCAAGGCCACATATTCAGCTTAAGGCAAAATCTGACTTCACACTCGGGTTTGCCTGACTCCCAGTGTACTTTACACCAAACTTCAATGTTGCTTAAAAACTACGGGTGTGTGGCTGACTAGGGTTAAGGGAGAGTCTTTAGAATCTGAGAGTGCTTGGCATGGGAACTTTGATCAATGTTGACATCGACAATCATAAATTCAACAGACTTCTGTTGACTCTAATGCTTTGGCTAAAGACTGTCCATCACTGGGCATCACTGGGAAGCCAAACAGAAGATTTCTCTTACTCCAAAGCAAACTCCAAGCTTCAGGATGGATTTTCAGGGGCAGATCTGGGAACCCCTCATGCACTCCAGGACATGAGGGAGCAAAAGTCCAGCCAGAGGTGGCTGCTCAACTGTTTCCATTGGAAGAACCATTTCTAAAGACAAGTCCAAACCATTACTTACCCACCTTGCATCACCCAAGATATAGAGTTTGGATGATTTTAATGGCATGAATAGTATTTTTATCTTTAATTTTTTTTAAGTCAGAGTAGCACTCTGTTGCCCAAACTTGAATGCAGTGGCACAATCATGGCTCACCAAAGGCTTGACCTGCTGGGCTCAAGTGATCCTTCTGCCTCAGCCTTCTAAGCATCTGGGACTACAGGCATGAGCCACCAAGACCAGCTTTTAAAAAAAAAATTTTTTTTTTTGTGGTGGTGAGGTCTTGCTATGTTGCCCAGGCTGGTCTTGAACTCCTGGGCTCAAGCAATCCTCCTGCCTCAGCCTCCCAAAGTGCTGGGATTACAGATGTGAGCCACATGCCCTGTCCTGAATAATGTTTTAAAGAGTTTTTCATGCCTTGTGACATTCCTGGTTTAAACTGTAAAGTCCTTTTTTTTTTAGAGTTGGAGTCTCACTCTGTCGCTCAAGCTGGAGTGCAGTGGCATACTTATGGCCACCCCAGCGTCGACCTGCTGGGCTCAGGTGATCCTTTCACCTCAGCTTTCCACGTAACCGGATCTACAGGTGTGCACTACCATGCCCATCTAATTTTTTGATCTATTGTAGAGATGAGGTCCCGCCAAGTTGCCCAGGCTGTTCTCGAATCCGTGGGCTCAGGCAATCCCCTCACTGCAGCCTCCCAAAGTGCTGGGATTATAGACTTGAGCCACCACGCCCAGCCTAAACTGTAATGTCTTTGACAGCAGAAATCAAGACCCCCACAGAGCCCGGCACTGAGTAGAACGGCATAAATGCAGGGCAAATAAGAACACAATGATGATAGCATCTGTCTGCAGAAAGCCCACCAGGGCTACCGGCTACATGTTTTAGCCCACTTTCATGAGCACAACAACCTGCAAGTGTTAAAAATTATTAACCCCATTGTCCAGATGAGGAAACTAGTGAGGATTATGACAATGAAAACCCATCTCTTAGGTTCTTATTAAGCACCATTCTCTGTGCTAAGCACATTCTCTCATTTAATCACCACAATAACCCTAGGAGTAATGTCATGTTATTAAATTCCCCATTTTGCCTCCAAGTAAAAAGAGGTTCAGAGTGCTCAAGGTCACGGGCCCAAGTTCACCGGGTTGGCAAGTGGCAAAGTCCAGCGTTTGTTGCAGGACTGTGAGCCTCTGAAGTTGACCTTATCACCCTGCACTGCACAGAAAATAGAAGAAAGGCCATGAAGGGTTCTGGTTAGAGTACTGAAAACCGAGAGAAGGAGAAGGGCCTGGCTCAAAGAGGAATAAATAAAGGGGGTGTGGGGGAAGGGCAGCTTGGGAAGGAGATGGAAACTGAGAAGGGAAAGGCACTCTGCCCTCCTCTGCCCTGCTCATCCTGGAACCACAGGCTCTGCCTGTCCTCTGGCAGCCTGGGTGCTAGTCTGCCTGGCATGTCCTGGAAGGACCCCTGGAACCGACACAGAGCCAGTCATTTTCCAGGAGTGGCTCTGAAGTCAGGGTTCCGAATTCAGTGTTCACATTCCCCAAATCCTTCCACATGGAAGGCAGTATAACACGAGGTCTGTGGTCCCCACTTGTGCTGTGTGACCTTTCTGAGCATCTGTTTCCTCACCTATCAAATAGCAAGGTGAATACTGCCCAGCACACTGAGTTGTGAGAATCAAATGGTGTTACATTTAAGGAAGTGCTTAGCACAGTGCCCAGCACATGGTGAGTGTGCACTGTGTGGAAGTTTTCATGAAAATCTCTTATACTTGGTCCCAAGGCACAGCTCTGTGCCAGTGCCTCGGGAAGAAGTAGGCTGTTCTCTCCCCTAAAACATATGCTGATGCAAAGAATAACAGTCTGAAGAACAAGAGTGGGCATGCAAAACTCCAATAGCAAAGGTGGTGGTCTAAAAACTGTTGTCTCGAGAGCTTGCCCCTAACTGCCATCATTTCTTGCTCTCTGATTGTGTTCCAGGAATTTAGTACCTCTCATTTAGTCTTCACAATAATCCAGCCTCGTCATTATGTTCATGTCCATTTTAAAGAGGACTCAGAACAATAAAGACACATGAGGGCAAAGCCTGGCTCCTTCTCTTCAATAGAACAAAGGAGCCACATATAAATGCAAGATAGAGTGACCGCACCTCATCTTACAATTTGCTTAACCTTCCTGGAGTATTCTCATTGGAAACTGGGGATGCTGTTGCATATATGTCAGTTACATACTTATATTTTTAATAATAATATGTGTTCTCAAGAGGTTAGCAATATACAAAAGTCCTCAGGCTCCCAGTGGCAAGGAGACAGCCTCACCCCATGCATCACCCACCACCAGGATGGGGAGACACTCACGGAAAAGCACCATGAGGAAGCGGGTCTGGTTCAGCATCTGGATCAGGCCAGCAGGCGTCAGCACCAGCAGATTGTGTTCCTCCCTGATGTGCAAGGGCTTGGTTATGTTGATGCTAGGAACATCGGTGTTCACCTCTGGTGAGTTGTGGACAGTAGAGACACAAGTGGCCACCAGCAGCAGGGCCGTCCAGAGCAGCTCCATGGCTGTCCTGCAGGAGCCAGAAGGAACAGAGACCTTATCAACACAGGTGGTGAGGCCCCACGTCATCACCACCCCCTCCTTGTCTAGCCGGTCTGTGTAGGGTGAAGGCAGCCTGAGCACTGCCCACTGCCTCCCAGTGATGCCCACATTTGTCAGTGGCACTGAAGAGGCAAAGTATTAGGCTGACTTCAGGTGAACCCAGAGTTGCAGAGCTCAGAGCAGCAGGACACAGAAGCAAACACAGGCCACTTGAGCCCACTAGCTTTCCAGTCTCTAGGTGACAGGGTCCTATTTCAGAGTCCTAGGGTGAGTCTCTGGATCTGAGAGATAACTGGTCCAATCCCCCATCACAGCCTCCCAGAAGTCCCTCTGCCAGCAGAGCCCCTGCTTCATGCTACTCCACTCCTGCTTGAATGCTCCTGTGATAGAAAGCTCGCTATGTGGCACTATACCCTGTTTAATTTTTGAACAAATATTCTCAAGTGTAAATATTTTCTTTTAAAAGTCATGACTAAAATGCACACTGAGATGATGACCTCAAGTTAGCTATAGACCTTCAGGGGAGCTGCGGCTGGCCCAGCTCAGCTAGTGTGGACAGTTGAGCCTCTGAGCACAAGCCAGGCCAGCGGGGGGATGGAGGGCTCTCCCTTATTTCCCAGTGATTCCTGATCAATTTGTAGGGAAGGGGCAGTAGAATTTACCAGGTTTTCTGCTAACCTGGGAATATTCCCAGTGCCCCAGGTCATATGGAATGAGATCAAGGCCACTGTCTAGTGAGGATAGCCCTCCACGGTCGGACTCCAGACTTCCCTCTGGCCTCATGGAACCAGTCACAACTCCCATTCCCTTCCTCCTGCACTCATTCATTTGTCCATTCACCAAATATATACACTTTTGGAGTTGAGGTCTTACTCTGTTGCCCAGGCTGGACTTCAGTGGCACGATCACAGCTCACTGCAGATCAGGAGGTTCTTCTGCCTCAGTTTCCCGAGTAGCTGGGACCACAGGCAAGTGCCATCACACCCAGTTCATTTAAAAAAAAATTTTTGTAGAGATAAGGTTTCATTATGTTGCCTAGGCTGGTATTGAACTCCTGGGCTCAAGCAGTCCTCTGCCTCAGCCTCCCTAAGTCCTGAGAGAATAGGCACAGGCAACAGTGCCTGGCCCACATTCACTAAATATTTTTAAGGTCTTGATACATGCTGGGTACTGTTCTAGGTGCTAGGAATACAGAAGTGAACAGAGCAGACAAGAGTCCTTGCATTCTAGCAGTAGGAAGCCCAGTCAATGAGATAAACAGATACAGCAAATGGTGTGTCTGATGACGATACGTACTGAGGAGAAAAAACAGGTAAGAGAAGAGGGATGGGGTGGGAGGGGGGCGATTGTGGAATTTTCATTCAGAAGCTGACATGTTAACTGAAGGAAACAGAGAAGGGAATGGTTGTGTTTGCATTTCTGGGGAAAGGAGAAGGATACTCTCTCTCCCCACTCCCTCCTGTTCTTTCTCTTGAGACCACCCCTCAAGCCCCTTCTCAGTTTTGCCTCATCCCAGAGCTCCCCTCAGACTCTGGCCCGCATTCTGTCCCAGCCCTCAGTCTGTGTCCCTGACCACTCTGCCCTGACCCTTTGTTCTCCGGGCTGTGAGTCTGCCCCTGCACCTGCTCCTGTGGCCTGACCCCAGGGAGGCCCCACTGTGGCCTCCCAGACACACTTTGCCCAGTCCCACAAATCTCAACCTCAGCCTCTTATCCCCCACTCAGAAAGAGGTGGCTGTGATGGGAATCACTTATTCATAATTAGAGTTCATACGGAGGAGCTTGTTACTGTCTGCCACTGTGCTGAGCACAAGCTGTTCATTCTTTCCACCAGCATGCCACCAGGAGCCCCTGTGGGGTCCAAGCCACCGTGGTCTCTCTCTCGCCAGACAGTGCAGTAACCTCCTCATGGGTCCCTCTGCTTCAACTCTTCACTTCCCCAGTCCATCCCCCATGCTGCAATTAGAGATTTCTTTTCAAAACAGGAATTCCATCACATGTCTCCTCGTATCAAAAGGTTCCTGTGACTTTCTGTCACACACGAGCCAAATGGGTCACTGTGGACTGCCAGGCTTCCCTGGATCCAGACCCCCACCTGTCCTTACAGCCCTCTGCTCCCTCTCCTACACGGTGGGCCAGCCACCCGTTCCCCAAGCAAATCCTGCCTCAGGGCCTTTGCCTCTGCCTGGAACACTCTTCACCCCATATCGTCAGTCTTTACTGGTCCTTTAGATCCCAGCTCAAATACCCAGCTCTTCAGAGGGTCTTCCTGGACTACTCTGTATTGCCTCACCTCTGTTTGCTTCATATTATTATTTCTGAATGTACCTTATTTGTTGTTTTTTATAAAAAATGTCGTTGTTCACAGCTGTTTCCCCACCTCCTAGAAAAGTGCCTGGACCAGATATGAAGCTCCCTGAATGTCTGTTGAGTGAATGATTGAATGAAAGGCTTAATTTAATTCTCACAACAAGCCTCATGGTCCACTTCAGTGGTTCTCAACCATGACTTCATGTTCAAATCTCTTGGGGAGTTTTAAAAAATTACTGATGCTCAAGGCCCAAACCTAGGATGGGGTGAGTCTAAGCATCATTTTTTTTTCAGGACATGGATAGAAAATTTATTAAAGAAATGAATATGGCTTATGAATATACCAAAAAAGTGTACAAAAAGAAACTTACAAGAAATTTCACTAAAAATAAAAAAATTAAAATAAAAACAAGATGCAAGTTTGTCTATCATTCTGGTTAACAATCAAAATAATGATAATACATAATGTAGGAAATATGCAAACACACATTTTTGATGGAAGGATGAAATGGGAGATTCTAGTTTGAGAATAATCACACATGTGTCAAAAGCTTTTAAAAGGCTTGATCCAAATTCAACTTCTAGAACTAGATCTCAAGAAAATAAAGATAAAGATTTTTTTCAAGGAAAAGCACTTATGGGCATCATTTTTAAGCCCTCGCTGATCCTAACGTGTAGACGTCTTTACCAAAACCCACAGTTAAATTGGTGATTCTTGGCAGAGGCTCCCAGGGCAGAGTCCATTAGCCAGAGTTGCCATTTTCACTGAAGTCCACACCTACCGGAAGCTGGGTCACTCTCGGGGCTGCTGGGGTTGAGATGGGGCTGTGGCACCACGGAGGGAAGTCACGGCCTGAAGAGCAGGCTCCTGGCTTCCCCTGTGATCAGAGCAGGATCCGCAGGCGGCTCGGTGTTCTCAAGAAATCTAGAGGCAGAAATGAAGTCCCTTCCTGCACACACAGAGGCCACTGCAGCCTCAGCAGCAACGTTCTGAATTCTGGGGTTCTGGGAAACCAGGGGTGACCCTGGAGAAGAATGGGCCATTGTTGTGTAAGAGGGGGCCCTTACCCCAGCCCTGGCTGAGTTTACATGGAGGCCAGAAACAAAACTTTTTTTTTTTTTTTGAGTTGGAGTCTCACTCTGTTGCCCAGACAGCC
Source organism: Tarsius wallacei (assembly GCA_963574415.1). Taxonomy (NCBI): domain Eukaryota; kingdom Metazoa; phylum Chordata; class Mammalia; order Primates; family Tarsiidae; genus Tarsius; species Tarsius wallacei. The sequence continues at coordinate 42,051 of CAUYQG010242721.1, forward strand.
TCCACCTGCTGGGCTCCGGCGATCCTTCCACCTCAGCCTTCCAAGTAGCTGGAACTATAGGCGCGCGCTACCACACCCGGCTAATTTTTTGATTATTGTAGAGATGAGGTCTCGCCAAGTTGCCCAGGCGGGTCTCGAACCCGCAGGCTAAGGCAATCCACTTACCTCAGCCTCCCAAGGCACGGGATTACAGGCTGAGCCACCGAGCCCGGCTGAGAAACAAAACTTAATGTGGGGTGCTGGGTGTGGCCTAGGAGGGCCCTGAACTCCATGCCTATGGGTTGGAGTTTGAATATCATCTTTGACCCCAACAGCTGTGTGACCTTGAGCGAGTCACTTACTCTTTCTGAGGCTCAGTTTCCTCTCCTGTAACAGGGGCTCTAACTCACAGGGGTGTTGTAAAGGTTTTAAATAAGATGATCTATGAAGAGTGAGCCACTTAGTACCTGGAAGGCTCCCTCGCCAATTGCTGGCAGGCCTCTGCTTCCAGTACTTTTCCCACTCACTCTGCTCCAGCCACGGATCTCCTCGCTAGTTCTCAAATATGTCAGTCATCCTCTCATGTCAGGACACCTGTAGTTTCCTTCACCCAAGTATACTCAACGTTCACTCTCTCAGCTCTTTCGGGTCTTTGCTCAAATGTCACCTTCACAATTGTGCCTTTTCTGGTCACTGTGTTTAAACTTGCGACCACTCCATTCCCTCCTCAGACATTTCCCATTCTCCTTCCAGCCTTTATTTTCCTTCATAGCATTAATCGCCTCCTAAATTCCATATCATTTACTTTGCATGGCAGGTGATAGGTGCCCATAATCATTTGTTGAAGGAATGAAGGACAGGCCATTAATATTATTAGCATCATCATTATTATTATGGGCAGAGTTTGTAGCCTTCAGCTATCTGCTACCCATCACTTATCAAACACTGATGGAGAGTAGTGACATTGAGATCAGACTACCTGAGCCCATGCAGCCTTCTGAGAAGAGATTGTATCTTTAGATCTGGCTGGAAATGCAGAGTTGAAGGTGTTGCCTGGAGCCCAGTAGATAGCTGGATACTGAGCAAGTGGGCCTTGAGGGCCAAGAAGATGATTCCCTATGGCCAAGCTTAGTGGGGGGAGAAGTTCTACCCACGTGGAAAAGGCCACATTGGCCTGGCCAGGACATGAGACAGAGCCATGTGGAGCCAAATACAGTGAGGGCTAAACACCCAGTGTGATATTGAATTGCTGCAAAGGTAGGCAGTTGACGCCTAAGCATTCTCTCTGTAGGGCACCCACAACCCCTCCTCCCTCGAGGGCCTTGGGTACAATTCTAGGGATAAGGAATATGCTCTGAACATTAAATGAACATGACATTCCCACAGGTCCTGGTGCCTGGGAATTTCACTGGGTTTGGTTTGATTTTGGAACAAAATTAAAAAGCAATGTGCACACACACACACACACTTTGCACCCAGACTGTCAAATATGCATTTATACCTGTAACACATGGAAAGTCTCAGTACAATGTCTGGCAGATAAAAAATGTTCACTAAATATTAGTAATTTACTATTCAGTTACTCAGCCACGTGGAAGGCACCACTCTAAGTTCTGGGGATATAATAGTGCCGAAAATCCAGAATCCATGTCCTCGTGGAGTCTATATCCGAGTGTGTATATACAGAGGGGGCGTGACAGATGATACACAAAGAGAATAAATACAAAATATTGTATGCTAGGAGGTGGACAATGCTAAGGGAGGTAATCAATCAGGGAGGGGAGCCCGGGAGGTATCAGATGGAAGAGAGCCCCAATTCTTGTCAAAGAGGTTGCTGAGGCACATGGAAGCCTGGCAGTGGTAGGGGCGTGGACCACAGAAAAGGTACAGTTCAGGCAGGGAGACCAGCAAACTCGAGGTAGGAGGCAGGAGGCAGGCTGCCCAGGAGCTGCCTTGCAGGAGCATACCAGAGATGGCTGCTACTATGTAGGAACGTTGCCAGCAGGTGAAAACTTAGCTTGAAGTGGGTCGTGGCGGGAATAGACATTGGCAAACACTACAAGTAAAGACTTTGTTGTTCTCAGAGAAACAGTTTACCAGCTGCCAACTCTGAGCCAGAATTTCAGAGAACAAACAAGAAAGAGATGAGGGTGGCTGGAATGGAGTCAGTCAGGAGGTGAGAGACAAGATCACAGGACATCATGTGGGGCCTTGTAAACTCTTGTCAGGATTTTGGCTTTGACTCTGAGTGATGAGATAGGGAGTGGTAGGTGGTTTTATTTTTTAAAACAGCTTTAGGCAGTGTACAATTATTAGTATTTCCTGTAGTAAATTTAGAGTTGTGCAGCCATGATCACAATCCAAATTTAGAACAATTTCATGACCTGAAAGAAACAATTTCACACCTTGCCCCAGGCAACCACTCCTCCACTTTCCATCTGTATATACTAGAGGGTTTGAAGCAGAAAAAGAACAAGGCTCATATTCTTATTACTGTTGTATCCTTTCTGTTAAAACATAATAACGTTCCTGTTCACTTTTTTTTTTCAAAGCAAGATTTATTGAGAGACACAAAAGCTCCCACGGTGGGAGGGGCCCCAAGGGAGTTGCCCCTGTTCACTGTTTTCAATTCAAATGGTGATGTGAATTTTCAGGGAACATGTCCACTGGTTAGGGGACACCCACCAGGCACTATGCCTGGAGTCTGATCTTTCTAGCCACTGTGAGTCCTGAGAAACTTGGCAGGAGGCGGCTTTCACTGGATCAGTGTGTTCAGACCAGTTGAAGTCACTGTGTCTGCTGCTGGTTTCTGGCTCTCGGCCCTCTCTTGGCTGTGTTAGGGGCCAAAGTTCCCTGTGGGAGGCTGAGTCAGCAACTTGCGTTCACAAGCAACCTGAGGAAACTGAGTGTTTACAGGCTTTTAGGCCTGCTCCCCACCGGAGGCAGAACACAGAGGACTTTTGCATTACCTGGCTTCAAGAACAAGGTAATTTGGAAAGAAATCCTTCAGCCCAAGTAGTCAACTGCTCTTGAGGCCTTTGGTGATTAAGCTAAGAAGAGGCACTGGTCAGAAAGGGCCCGGGGACTGGGAAGGAGGCCTTCAGATTCTAATTATCAGCTGTCAAGGGGCCTGAGGAGTCCAAGGGTGAGAGATGAGGAAAAGGCTGGGGCAGAGTTCAGGGGCGGTGAGGAGTGGAGAAGGGAGCTGGGAGAGGGAGTGTCTGAGGCTGTAGGCCCAGGTAAGGCCTAGGCTTTTCTGGGAGGTGAGAGCTGGAAGTCACTTTCCCCCATCAAGCATCACTCTTTTTATCTATATATGGAGAAAATAACATTTACAGCATACAGTGGTTATAAGGATTTAATGAAATAATGCTTATAAAGCACTTTACAAATGCTTGTTTTTCTTGTTGTTCTGACACATTATTGTTGTTGGTGGTTATTATCATATTTTGCTATTATTGCCAAAAGGAACTCGATGAGAGAGAACTAAAACTGGGGACACATAAAGCTCCTACGCCACCGTTTTTCAAACTTAAATATGCATGCAGTTCATCCCGGGATCTTGCTGATGTGTAGATTCTAATTCCAAGGAGTGGGGTGGGTCTGAGGTTCTGTAGTTATAACAAACTGCCAGGTGATAAATCATTCTGCTGGTCCCAAGACCACCCTTTTAGTAGCAAGACACTAAAACTGCATCGTGTGATATAGCAGCCACTTACGGTTTTTGAGCGCTTGAAATGTGGCTAGTCCAGATGGGGATGTGTTTGTAAGGATCAAATACATGTCAGGTTTTTCAGGACTTAGTACAAAAAAAAAAAAACCAAGGATGTAAAGTATCACTTTAATAATTTAGGGTTTTTTTTTAAAAAGCAGTACTTATTGAGAGGACAGAAAAGTTCCCAGAGTGGGCGGGGACCCAAGGGGGTTGCCCTAATAATTTAGTTTTATATTGATAATGTGTTGAAAGGATCATACTTTGGATAGAGCTGGCTAAATAAAATGTATCATTATAATTCATTTCACCAGTTTCTTTTTACTTTTTCTTAATGAAGTACTGGAATATTGTAAATTGCATGTGTGTCTCACGTTCTATTCCTACTGGACAGAACAACCCTAGAGCTGTCTTTGACTTCATCAAGCCAGTTCAGGATTGGCCAAAGGCTTTTTGAGGGATTCTCTTTGAAGGACTGAGCTTTGAGAAGTGGGTTCCAGCTGGGCGTGGTGGCTCGTGCTTGTAATAATCCCCAGCAATTTGGGAGGCAGAGGCAAGAGGATTGCCCGAGTCTAGGGGTTTGAGATGAGCCTGGACAACTTGATGAGACCTCGTCTCTACAGTAAATTTAAAAAATGAGCCGGACGTGGTGGCACGTGCCTGTGGTTCCAGCTACTTGGAAGGCTGAGGCTGAGGCGGAAGGATCACCTGAGCCCAGCAGGTCGAGGCTGTGGTGGCCATGAGCGTGCCACGCACTCCAGCCTGGGTGACAATGAAATTTCAATTAAAAAAAAAGAAAAGTGGGTTCCCAGTTACTGACCTCAGACCCACAGATACCCACAAGCCATGAGAGGTGGCAGGGACGGCCCTCAGGGTCAAAGAAGAGAAAAGAGCAACGTCACACTGCAGAACTAAGGATGAAGGTGGAGAGCCTGCTCTATGCATGGGTACCACGGTCACCAGCAGCGCAGATCGCAGGTTTCTCCAAGCCTTATATTTCCCCCCAAAGCCAAGAATTCAGGATGATGTCTGCTTTCCTCTCTTTGGTGACAGACACGAGGTGACAACATGAGGCCATGGCTGAAAGGCCTGATCCTTCAGGCCCTGAGGAGCTCCCACAGATTCTGCAGGTCTCATGGGCAGTCAGTGCCTCTTTCTGTCCCTCAGAAGATCGTGGCCACCTGGGAAGCCATCAGCCTAGGGAGGCGGCCAGTGCCTGAGTACTTCAACTTCGCCCATGACGTGCTGGACGTGTGGAGTCAGCTGGAAAAGGTGAAACCCACTCGATTCTAGAGTCCATCCTGGGCATCTGAGGCTGCCCTCAGGTACCCCAATGAGACTCAAAGCTGCAACACATTGATGTGGAAATGTTGGCCTAAGAATTTTGCTAGTCCTAAAATTTAAATTGTTAGCATTTAAGCCTAGGGGGCGGGTATGATCAAGTATTGTGAATATTGGACACACTTGTCCAATCTCTGAGGGTGTAACAGTGAAACGGCAAAAGACTAACATAACTGACTCAATTTTAGACTTGGGGCAGGGTCCTGGGCCTTTGTTCATGCTTACACATAGGCAAGAACATAGAAATAAGGCATAACGTAGGCATAACATAGAAACAAGTATGCAGCTATTGAGACAAACTTTAGGAAAAAGGGGAGTATGTATACTATGTTTTGTTAAAGATTTAAAGGAACATTGTGAGCTGACCAAGGACAGAGAAACTTCCCAGTCCCTGCCTTTTCTTTCCCCACTCTTAACAAAAAGAGCCTGACATTTATACTGACTTGAGATGGTCTTTGAGACATTAGTCCACCAACTCCTCAGGCTGCTGGCTCTTAAATAAAACTGTTTTCCTTACACTTTTGAGTGACAAACAGTCAAACCCCAGTAAGGTTGCAAAGCGTCACAAAGTGAGCCTAAATCACACAGTTAGGCATTTATGTTCCCTTCTGAATCCCTTCCAATTGCTGTCATCAAGTGAAGGGGTGAAGGAGGTTGTTTTGTTTTGCTGCTACTCTGTCTTTAATATCTTTCTCACTCTTTTTTAAATAAGGAAAGAGTAAGACTCAGGCTCAAAGCTTTTCACAAATCGTAGCAATGCATAGATTTGGAATAAGATAAACCTAATTTCCTTGTGTGTCTCTGTGCACATGCTTCCTTTTAAAATGTTTCTATGTGTGTCTGTTTTTTGTGTCTTTCTCTGTATTTTGTGGTTACATTTTTGTTTATGTTATATGATGCTAACTTCATTTATAGTAGGAGAATATTACATTTAATTTAAAGATATTTATTTATGTTCATTTTAAGATGAGCTTGTTTAAAGAAAAAAAAATGAGTCAAATGGCACTGTTAGTAGATACAATAATGTTAGACTACCAGTGGCTATGGTAAGACTTGTGAATGTGGTATGAGGGTAACTGAGACTTAAAAGCAGGTTTGGAAGTCAGGTAGACATGGTTCATTCGTGTACTTGAAGTGTGACCTTGGACAAGTGCCCTAAACTTTTTGGCTCTCAGTTTTGCCAACTGTAAAATGGGAGTTATATCACAGACCACTCAGGGCTGCTGTGAGAATTAAATGAGATGTGTATGTAAGAGATGGAGCCAGGATGCCTCATTCTTGATTGTCTACAAAATCTAAGCTCTTTTTTTTGCCACACTAGGGGGCATTCTTAGAAAACTGCAAATGATTTAAAAAAACAAGCAGAATTAAGTCAGAAAAAAATTATGGAATCAGGACTTTCACAATTTTTCTGTTTCATAAAAGCAACAACAAAAACAACCCCAGAAAATTGTGAGACTCAACTTTTTTCAGGATTCTAGAAATTAACCAGAGGCTACAACAACCCAGAGAGAGGGTTTATGAAAGAAATTGGCTGGATCTCAGTAAGAACAGTGAGCTTGGTGGCATTTTAATGGGTCCTAGTCCCAATCCTCACTTTCCAGCTAAGTGGTAGCCTTGAAAAGTAACAGCCCTCATTCCTGGTGCAGCATGGCAGCTATCTGAGAGAAGAGAATGAAGGTGGAGCTCTTTGCACACTTTATCCCCAAAGAATTATCATTATTTGATTTCTCTGATGGTTCTTTAGAGGATGTCACTTGCAAAACTGTTTGTATTTGAACCTTCTCAAATTCAACCAGTGAGAAAAGCCTTTTCCCTGAGTGTTTTTTGTTTAAAAAAGTTACAGTAACATGTTTTAATTTTGTGGTTCCAGGGGGAACCAACAGACGAACAAAAAATGCTAAGAAATAAGAGCTGGGGAATAAGATGTCCAAAGGAGCTTTGAAAATGTCCAACATATTCCTGGAAATTTAGAAAGAAACATGCCTTGGTAAGACTGTGTGCATTCCAAGACCTGAGAAAACCCTAAGCTCTTACCTCTGGCTGACCTTGACATTTTGAACAAGCAGTTAAGGCTAAGGCAGACTTGTCAACTACCTGGCTGGGTGCTTCAACATACCCAAAGACTGAGAGATTTATTGGTTCCAGGCATTTAAAGAAACATCCGTCTAATCATAAAATGACCACAAAGCTAACCAAGTAGAGACTTCAGTGGCACACACAGTAAATAATACGTACTTTACGAATTAGTTCAGAAATGTCACTAAACAAACTGAAACAAATAGGAACAACAAACTCTGGAAAGGGGAGCAATCGATTTCTAAAGTTATAACATTATGTGATTTTTAAATGTATAGTTTTCAGCAAAAAAGCTATAAGACATGCAAGAAAACAAGAACTTAACACATGGCTGTGGAAATCAAAATAATATACTCCCTCTATGACATCCACATCTTAATCCCCAAGACCTGTGAATATGTGATATTACATGGCAAAAGAGACTTTGCAGATATGATTATATTAAAGATATTGATATGGGAAGATTATCTGAATTATCTGAGTGGGTCACATATAATCACAAGAGCCCCTGTAAGAGGAAGGCTGGAGGGTCAGAGGCAGTGAAGGAGATGTGACAATGAAAACAAAAGTTAGAGTAATGAGTGATATGGCGCCATGATCCAAAGAATGTGGGTTGCCTCTAGAAACTGAAAAATGCAAGGAAATAAATTCTCTCCTGAAGCTTCCAGAGGGAACCCAACTCTGCAAATACCATAATTTTGCTCAACAAGACTAGGTTTGAACTTTTTACTTCCAGAACTATAAAATAATAATCTTGTATTGTTTTAAGCAAATAAGGTTATAGTAGTTTGTTACAGCAACAATAAAAAAACTATACAGATTTAGACACCAACAGTAGTACTTAGAGCTGTAACAAATACCAGGAAATGTGGAAGTAGACTTGAAATCAGTTGTTGGGTAGAGACTGGAAGAATTTTGAGGAGCATAGAAAAAGTTTAGATTGACTTGAACAGACTGTTAGTAGAAATGCAGATGTTAATGACTTTGTTAGTGAGAACCCAGAAAGAAAGAAGGAGCATGATAAAGAAAACTTGTATTGTCTTGGAGATTCATAAATCATAAACAGACTGTTGGCAGAAGAGGCACTGTTGATAACTGTTCAGAAGGAAATGAGGGACGTGCTGTTACAAATGGAAGGAAAGTGAATCCTTACTATATAAGGCAGAAGTTTTAGCTGAATTGTGTCCTAAACTTATGTGGAAAGCAGAACTTAAAAGCGATTAACTTGGAGGTTTAGCTGAGGCAATTCCTTAGCAAAGTGTTGAAGGTTTCTCAGCAACTGTTAATAATTCTCAGCAAAGTATTGAAAAAGTGCTGATTTCTTCTGGTTGTATTAAAATGGCAGAAGAAAGAGATAGAAGAAAGAATTGCTAGCAAAACAAACAACATAAAGCAGGACTTGGTGGTGATTTGGGTAACTCTCAGCTATTCTAGATTATAAAAATTAGGATACTCACCATCAGGACATGGAAGCAAGTTCTGGAGGGAAATCCAGTCTTTTGCTGGTGATTCAAGTCTCAAAAAAATCACAGTATTTAATCATGCAAAGGAATTTTAAAAAAGAAATTAGACATGAGAGTCATGGATTACCTAAGTAGCGAAGGCATAAACCTGAAATAGAATAAGGGTGGGATTATTCTGAATAGACCTGTGGAGACTTTCTTCTAATTATGTGACTCACTGAAACATGCACAGGAGAACGACAAGTTTCTGGAAAATGTTATAACAGTAGAAACATTACCAGCTTGTACTAGAAGGGACAGAGAGAGGACAAATTGAAATAAGGTTGTTGGACTCCCCAAATTCTATAGGCAGAAAACATGCTGTTAAAACTATTCAACTGCAAACACGTTACCTTCATAAAAAAGAAAATATGACTTGGGGGCAGAGTTATGAGCCAAGAATGTGGAACTATGAACCCAGAGGGTTTAACTGAGTAGCTAGAAAGCAAAGTCACAACCACAGAGGATTAAAGGACATGAAATATAGTGGAGTTTTCTCAGCTGGGTATCAGAGTTTCTTGGGATTGGTGACATACTTTTTTTTCTTCTATTCTGTCTCTTTTTGAATGGGTATGTTATTAATACAACTGTTATTGCATGTCTATTTCATTATTGCATTTTAAGAGTGGGTAACTTGATATTCTATACTGTTGTAATGAGCAACTGAAAATGAAATTAAGAAATAATTTCAACTAATAACATCAAAAAAATAAAAACTTTATAAGTAAATGTAACCAAAGAAGTGTAAGACTTGTACACTAAAAAGTACAAAATATTATTGAAAGAAATTTAAAAAGAACTAAATACATAGAAAGACATCCCACGCTCGTAGATTGGAAGAATTGATATTGTTAAGATGACAATCCAATCCAAATTGATCTACATATTCAATGAAATCTTTATAAAAATCCCAGTAGACTTCTTTACATAAATTGACAATCTGGTCCAAAAACTCATTTGAAAATGGAAGTAACTCATAGTCTAATTAGACTTCATGAAAATTAACAGTATTTGTATACCAAAGTGAAAACACAGTTCACAGAATGGGAAAAAATATTTGCACATCATATATCTTATAAGGGTCTAGTATCTTTCCATATATAAAGAACTCAGACTCAACGTAAAAAGACAAATAACCCAATTAAAATATGGGCTAAAATTGAATAATTTGAATAAACATTACTTGAAAGAACATAAACAAATGACCAACAGATACATAGAAAGATGCTCGACATGTTTATTTATTACGGAAATGTGAATCCCAGCCACAAGAAAATACCATTTTATACCTGTGGCATGGCTAACAACAAAAACAACAAACAAACTGTGGTACAGGCTTTCCCAGCTAGTAAAGTGCTGTAGGAGCCCATTGGCATCAGTGTACCAGCTAATGTTGTTGTGAGAGGCTGTGTTCGACTTCAGTGAATTTTTTTGGAGGAGAGGAGTTTCTTTCAACGCATTTGCCCATTTCATGATGGGTGATTTACGAGCACACCTGCCCATATTGCGCTGAGTGTTGAGCAGTGTTTGAGGAAAAACAGCACGACCCCCATACCCCACCCTAACTATTCACCTGTTCTCACCTCAAGCAACCATTTTTTGTTTGTTTTCTATGAAAAAAGTTCTCAGAGGGAAACATTTTGCCTATGTGGACTAAAAGGCATCAAAACTAATGAGTTCAAAACTGTTCTGAGCAGTGGAAAATTGTACTGCATAAAAAGGAGAGTACTTTGAAGGTGATGGAAGTTTAAACAAGTAAGAATAAATACACAATTCTTTATAAAGAAATTCTGGGTTTTCTGGGTTCCCTTTGTATATCCAAGAGAAAAGAAAATGTACTCCTACAAAACTTTTATGCAACTGTTCATAGCAAGATTATTGGTAATAGCCAAAAACTGGAACCAACCCTAATGTTCACTGAATGATGCGAATCAATACAACATGGTAGATCCATATAATGGAATATTATTCAGCCATTAAAAAGAATATAGCACAAATACCATACTACTATATAGATAAACTTTAAAAACATTATATTAAGTGAAAGAAACCAGACAGAAAGTCATATGTTATATAGTCCTATTCATATGAAATATTCAGGACAAACAAATTCATAGAGACAGAAAGTAGATAAGTGGTTGACAGGGGATAGGGGAGGACTGCTAATTTGATAAGGTTTCTTTTAGGGTAATAAAAGTGTCCTGGAATTTGTGGTGATGACCTTACAACCTTATGAATATACTAAAAACCAGTGTATTGTGCATTTAAAAATAGTCATTTTTATGGTACATAAATTATTTTTTTAAAAAGGGGGACACAGGACAGTGTAAATCATATACTACCTTTTGCATTCAAGGGCTGGTATAAAAATACATATTTACCTAAAGAAATTCTTCAGGTTACATTAGTTTCACTCTTTGGCTTTATGACTCTCACCATCACAGCATTATCCAGCTCCCAAGGGAAGGAAGAGAAGGATGACATAATCGAAACTATAAGATTAGCCTTTGTGGATCTGCAAGAAACATAAAATTGGTTATTCAGTGTGGCAGTTGAAGTGGAAAACAGGGCACAAGACTTGTGCACAAGGATGGCAGCAAGCCATCTCAATGAATATCTTTTCATATACATATACGGGGGTGCCAAAATATGTACACACATTTTAAGTATGACTTTTGTCCAAAGAAGGTATTAATCAAATGAGTACTAGTGTCACCATGTGACAAGCTGGGCAGTCAAAGAAAATGACGTAAGCACAGTTGAGTGAATTTCATACTACACATCATACTATAATTTAATTCAACTTCAAAAAATAATACATAGATAACATCTCTTAAAATGTGTATACATTTTTTTGGCATGCCCTGTGTATATATGTGGAGAGAGAGAGACAGAGAGTTTCACTCTGTTGCCAAGGCTGGAGTGCTGTGGCACGATCACAGCTTACCGCAGCCTCGACCTCCTGGGCTCAGGTGATCCTTCTGCCTCAGCCTTCCAAGTTGCTGGGAATGCAGGTGCACATGTGTCATACCTGGCTAATTTTTTGATTTTTTTTTTTTTGCAGAGATGAGATCATGCTATGTTGCCTAGGCTGGGCTCAAGCAATACTCTAGCCTTGGCCTCTCAAAGTGCTGGGATTACAGACGCAAGCCACCATCGTGCCCAGCCTATTTTATTTTTTTGAACTCTGTGAAAGTATTATTGTAAACACAATTTAAAACTGTTATTTAAACAACAACAACAGGCCGGGTGTGATGGCTCACACCTGTAATCTGAAATCTTTGGGAAGCGGAGGTGAAAGGATTTCCTGAGCCCAGGGGTTTGAGATCAGCCTGGGCAACACAACGAGACCTTGTCTCTATAATAAATAAAAAAATTTAGCTGGATGTGGTGGTAGGCACCTGTAGTTTCAGTTACTTGGAAGACTGAGGCTGAAGGATTGCCTTAATCTAGCAGGTTGAGGCTGTGGTAGCTGTGAGCATGCCACTGCACTCCAGCCTGGGTGACAGGGAGATTGTGACAAGAAGAAGAAGAAGGAGACGAAGGAGAAGAAGGAGAAGATCAACAAGTAATCAAATTTTAATTCTCAATTAATGTCTTCTATTTTCTTTTCTGCCTGCACTGTCATCTAGGCTGGGCACCGGCCCCCAAATCCTGCGTTCTGGTGGGTCAATGGTATGGGAGCAGAGGTCAAGTGGAGCTTTGAGGAGCTGGGGAAGCAGTCCAGGAAGGCTGCCAACATTCTGAGGGGTGCATGCAGCCTGCAGCCTGGGGACAGAATAATGTTGGTGCTCCCACGACTCCCGGAGTGGTGGCTGGTCAGCGTGGCTTGTATGCGGACAGGTCAGTGGGCAGGCCTGGGACTCTGTTGCGACTGACACAACGTGTCAGAGTTTTGCAGCATTCGTAAGGCCTGGGAAATGAAACAAAATGAACTCTACATGTAATTTGGTTGACTTCTCCTTTGCACAACAATCACAAACTTGATTGTGTGCAGGAATCAGACAGTGATATAATTGGTGAAAGCAGACCAGTATGAGGCAGTAGGGAGTGGTGAGGACTGTGACAAGTTGGAGATCACATGCTTCATTAAATGGGAGCAACTGGTTCTGAACTCCAAACAGATGTTTCTGTAGGAGGATAAACATCAGTGTTACCAGAATTTCTGATTTATAATGGAAAATTCTGGATTTTTATTTTAAAACCCTCTAGTCTTTTAATGTTGGCAACTAAATCAATTAAAAAAAAAAACCCTGAATGGGATAAACTCAACATATTTTCTGCTGGTTGTGGTTTGGTAGCCTTGTCTTAGTTGCTAGAATTTTACTTGGATAATAATGCTGTTACGAATAAGGGACCTTCATAACCAATCTACATCAGTTTCACTCCTTGGCTTTATGACTCTCACTATCACAGCATTATCCAGTTCCCAAGGGAAGGAAAAGAAGGACGAAATAATGGAAACAAGATTAGCCTTTGTGGGGGTGTGGTCTTTCTGCTGTCATGAATGTCCAGAACAGTGGACTACTGACCTTCTTGAATGATTCCTGTAGCAGAAAAACAGAGAAGGCAAGAGAACACACATCCCAGTGAGCCCAGGAAGCCTCTGTGGGTGCTGAGTGAATAAGTGATCAGGCGCTTATTCAAAAGGCTAGGTTTTTAAGGCTGGTTTCACAAAAGCAACACAACTACTTAAAGTGTAGAGTTGGTTTCTCCATCGCCCAGAAACTTTCAACCACTTAGAATGTTGTCCATCCCCTTCCAGGTGTGGCCTTATGTGTGTCCATAGAACAATCTACTTGAAAGACTGGTGTTTTCACAAATACTGTTTATAGAATAGTAGGGTACAAACTCATGCCAGAGATCTAGCTTTTCTATATGAACAGCCATCATCAATAATTTTGTGAATGGATTGACAAAAAAAAGAGGCAGAAACTTAAATTTGATGTTTACACTTTTTGTATAATATATTGTATAAAAGTAACACCATTATAGAATATCTGCCTCTGAAGAAAAGAGATAGGTCTCAGGATTTGCATAATTCTTCACATTCTACCATGACATTTAAGGTTCACTTAAATGAGGCCCAAGAAACCCCTATGCTTTTCTTGAGCACCTGCTATGTGCCAGACACTATATTAAACAATTTGCATGATTCTAACGTCCCTTTGTGGTGTTATTAATATTTTTTGTCTCATGCTACCTATCTAATTACACAGGTTCATTCACTTTTTTGATGTCCAGATAAAATAACTCAAAAGCACAATCTATGTGACCTTGCCAAGTCCAGCATTCCCTCCAACATCTCATAAGATACCCAGGCTGGATGTCCTTATGTTCAGCTCTCATCCCCATGTTGTTCTGATATACACTTGTCACCTCTCTTTCTGCCTTTGATGTCTGATTTATTTCTCTGACTGACAGCTCTGACTGCCCACCATCTTCTTGCCTCAAACTTGGAACACAGCCCTCAAAGTACCACAAACACAACTCTAGGAGGAACAGACTTCTACTGGAGATAACTGAAACAGAGAGATGGGACGAAGAACCATATCATTCACCTTGAAAAGTGTTCATGTTGAGGTTTAAATCCTGCAAAACTTTGAGAGAGGGGGAAGGGAAACAAGAACTTAGGTTTGGCTTCCATGCTATTTGGGATTGGCCCCTTCCTCTCTCTGTCTTCTGTCCTCACTAATTGGCTGTGGCAGGGTGACCGATTCTTTTAGTACCTTGTTCTTCTCATCTGTGAAATGAGAGTGTTGGACTCAACAGACTGTTCATAATCTGCATTCTGAGTCACTCAAGTGATTTTCAAGTGTCTGATGAAAATTTGCCTGATTTCTGCTTCCTCGACCCTTCCCATTGGGAGGAGATAGACTCAACCACCTTCCTGTTCCTGCAAGCAACTCACATTCACCCAATAGCTAGCATTCATTGTAGCATTTTGTTTGAAAGCATGGAAAACCATTGAGCTAGGTGATCTCTGAGGCAGTATAATAATATGGTCAAGATTACGGACTCTTAGGTTTACCACTACTTGACTTCACAATTCTAGCTCTACAATATGTTAGCTATGTGATCTTGAAGAAGTCATTTCATTTATTTAAAGTATAAAAATCTAAGTCTTATGGTTTAAAAAATCTATAAAATGGTCATAATAATAGCATCTACCTCTCAGAATCATGAGAATTAAATGAAATAATACATGTTAAGTTCTTAGCACATGTAAATGCTCTATAAGTACTTTCTGGAGTTTACCAATATCATTTTTTAACCTCTTTCATCTTGGGAAGTCCAACCCTCTGCAGCCCTTTCCTGCCTCCATCTCTGACCTTTACACCGGGTCTTCCTCCACCTAGTCAACATCCTTTTTCTGTGTGATGCCAGGGGCCGTCATGATTCCAGGTATCTCTCAGCTGACAGAGAAGGACCTCAAGTACCGGCTGCAGGTATCCAGAGCCAAGTCCATCATCACCAGTGACTCCCTAGCTCCACGGGTGGATGCCATTAGCGCCGACTGTCCCTCCCTCCAGACCAAGCTGCTGGTGTCGGACCACAGTCGGTCAGGCTGGTTGAACTTCAGGGAACTCCTCCGGTGAGTTGGGGCTCTCCAGAAGAACAGCACTAAAATGAGTGTCAAGGCATTTCTCCTTGAAACAACAAGAGATGAAATACATTGCTGATTGCACATGAAGAAAGTGAATCAGAGAGGAATGCTGACTTTAGAAGCCAGAGTGACCTGAGACAATCCTATTCAAGGCCATTCATTCAGTTAGCACTGGGTTTCTCACTAGCTTTTCTGTGTCTTGTTTATTTCCATAATGGTGATCATAGTTATTAGAGCTATTAGTCAGAGTGTATGAGATAACTTATATGATGCATTTAGTATATAGTAAGTGGTCAGTTACTAATAAAATAACTGCCACATATTGAGTGCATAGTGTATGCTAGGCACTGTGCTAAGTAAGCATTAACCTACATTCATTCAATTAGCATCTATTTTGTGACAAGCATTGTGTTTGGAGCTCAAAACGCTGTAATGAATAAGACATCATCGCATTTAATCCTAAAAAACATTATAATGTGCACTTTAACTCGGTTTTATAAATCGGGAAACTGAGACTAGTAAAAGTGAAGTGACTTGCCCAAGATGCAAAAAGCAGTCAAGTCAGGATTGGGATGGAGCCAAATCCACATTTGCTTTGGATCAAGGACCTGGTAAAAGTCTATATGGTAACTTGAGACTTTGTAATGATTGGAAGCTAGAACTCAAAAGGAACCCTGTACCATTGAGTCACAAATGCCCATCTCACAAACCAACTGCGTCAGATCCATTTGGATGCCCTTTTCTCTTCTCTTCTCTTCTCTTCTCTTCTCTTCTCTTCTCTTCCCTTCCCTTCCCTTCCCTTCCCTTCCCTTCCTCTTTCTTTCTTTCTTTCTTTCTTTCTTTCCTTCCTTCCTTCTTTCTTTCTTTCTTTCTTTCTTTCTTTTGAGTTGGAGTCTCATTCTGTCACCCAGGCTGGAGTGCAGTGGCATACTCATGGCCACCCCAGCGTCGAACTGCTGGGCTCTGGTGATCCTTCTGCCTCAGCCTTTCAAGTTGCCGAAACTACAGGTGCTTGCTACCATGCCTGGCTAATTTTTGGTTTATTGTAGAGCCAGGTCTTGCCAAGTTGCCCGGGCTGGTCTCGAATCAGTGGGCTCAGGCAATCCACTCGCCTCAGCTTCCCAAAGTGCTGGGATTACAGGGTGAGCCACCAAGCCTCGCTGGATGCCGTTTTCAATACAGAGTCCAAGGTCCCACATCTGATCTACTTAACCAGACATATTTGAGCAAGGGTTGTGGGATTCTGTATTTTTAAAAAATCAGCCCATGTGATTTGATGAGCTGTCAGATTGGACTAAATCTGTGGTTCTCAATTTTGGCTGTCATTATCTAAGGAGCTTAAAAAAAATCAATGATTCACATTTTATTTTGTTCAGGGTGGGGCCCAGGCAGTGGTATTTCTTCTAAATACTTACTAGGTGAACTTAAGGTACAGTCAGGGTTGAGAATCGGGGGATTAGCTGATCCTCCAGATCACTTAACTTTGAGAATTACCCAGATCTTCAACCCACAAATTTGGAGAAACCTTTAGAAAACAGTTCAAAATTATTAGGAATTGGATTGAAGCAGGGCTATATCTAAATTTGCATGTGTGTGTTCCACCAGGAAGTCCTCATGCCTTGGTGAAAGATCATGGGCTCTTTTGAGTGAGCCATTTAACCATTTGAAGCCTAAATGTCCTTATTTGACTAAAGGTCAATATGATGGCACCCATCCCATGAAGTAGTTGCAGATGCAAGCTAGAGCTCTCAGAACGTGGCATTTATGAAATGGAAGTCATGCTGTGGTTATACACTTCATGGATGCCATTAACTATTTTTACTATGGTAGTTTCTCCTAGTATTCTTACATTTTACAGAGAGGCACCTGAAGAGCACATCTGTGTGAGGACCAAGAGTCGAGACCCACTGGCCATCTACTTCACCAGCGGAACCACTGGGGCCCCCAAGATGGTTGAGCACTCTCAGTGCAGCTACGGACTGGGTTTTGTGGCCAGTGGAAGGTACTGGGGCAGTGTTCCTGGAGGGTCCAAGAACAGAATGTAGCGAGTGATCAGGAGGAGGGGGTGAAGGGAAAGGGCAAGAGTTGACATCAGAGAACCAACAAGAGAAGCTCCATAGGCTTGTCAAGTCTGTGGGCTTTACTCTGAGTAAGATGAAAGCCACTGGAGGGTTTTTCTTTAAAATTGTGGCAAAATATACATAACATAAAATTTACCATTTTAACAATTTTTAAGTATACAGTCCAATGTCTTAAATGCATCCACATTGTTGTGCAACCATCTTCACTATCCATCTCCAGGACACATTTGATCTTCTCAAATGGACACTTTGTACCCAATGCACAATAATTCCCCATTCCCCTCTCCCTTAGCCCCTGGTAACCTCTCTTCTACTTTCCATCTCTATGAATTTGATTTTCTTGGTATTCCACGTAAGTAATACACTATTTGCCCTTTTGTTTTGAAATTTGACTTCTTTCACTTAGTGTAATGTACTCAAGTTTCATCCATATCATAGACTGTGTCAGAATTTTCATCCCTTTTAAGACAGAAAAATATTCCATTGCATGTATATATCACATTTGAAAATCCCATTACTTGTGGTGGACACTTGGGTTGCTTCCACATTTTGGCTACTATCAATAATTTTGCTATGAAAACTGGTGTTACAAATATCTGTTTGAGTCTCTGTTTTTAATTCCATTGGGTATACACTCAGATGTGGAATTGTTGGAATATATGGTAATTCTATGTTTAATTTTTGGGGGAACACTGGATATTTTGAGCAGAGGAGTACATGATCACATGATCTGATTTTTTATTTTTTTAAAGCTCACTCAGGATATTGGGTTGACAATGAACTACAGGGGCAAGGGGTGAAGCAGAGGACCATTGCATTCAGAGGCAAGGATGGTGGCTTTCTGAAGAGAATAATGGGGGAGAAGAAGCAAGATTTTGAATATATTTTGAGCATAGACCTAATAAGATGTGCTATCTCATTTGATGTGAAATGAGAAAGAGAAGAGTCAAGGATTATTCTAAGTTGTATGGCCTGAAAAGCAGAAACATTAAATGATAAGGAAAAGACTGTGGGAGGAGCTGTCTGGGGGAAGAAAAACAAATTATCATTTTTGACCCTATAAATTTGAGAGGTTTATTAGATATCTCCATACCCCTAGTTAAAAGTGGAGTTGTTGAGGAGGTATTTGGATATGCATGTCTGGAGGTAATGAGAAGGCTTCATCCTGGAGTTGTCAGTGAAAAGATGGTATTTAATATCATGAGCATTTAATTGCATGACATTAACAAAGTGTAATATAAACTGAAAGGAGAAGAGGTCTTAGAACGGAGCACCTGAGGCATTTTTGCATTGAAGGGGAAGGCAGGAAGACTCAGTAAAGGAGACTGAGAAGGAGTAGCCAATGAGGAGGAGGCAGCCCAGGGACGTGTATTTCCTGGAACCCAAGAGTAGCACGTGACCACTTTTTTGTTTGCAGGCACTGTTTGCCCCTCCTAGAGCACTCCTCCTTCTCTGCCCCACCTATGTAACTCTTAGGCATTGTTTACATCTAACTCGTTTCACTTCCTCTACAGAAGTGACAGATCCCATCTTCATCTTTGCTCTGGGTTAGGTGCTTATTCTCTATCGCACAAGACTGTGTCTAACTCTACTAAAACAGGTTTTCAAGGGACCTCCTAGACATTTTTTAGTTATAAACTATAAGGATCCATTTCTACATCCTTAATGCTAAGTCCAGATTAAGTGCTAAATAAATATCGGCTCAATAAAGTACCTTTATTGATGGTATTAAGATTATTTATTCCCTTATAGATTCCCTTATTACTTATTCCCACTAGACTGTGAACTCCTTGAAGATGTGAGATCTGTCTTCTTAATTTGGTGTCCTTAGCCTAGAGCATAGGCACATAGAAGATGTTTAACAAATGCTTGTTGAGACGATGGTTAATTTGATGGTTCTTGTACAGATTTGACAAGTTTGAGTGAATACTCCCTGTGGGTGGACTCCAAATAAGGTGATATGAATAATGTAACCTTTTTAAAAGGTAGAGTCATTGCTGAGGGTGTTGACATTCTCTAAATTCTGGCAGGCAGTGGGTGGCTTTGACCGAATCAGACATCTTCTGGAACACAACCGACACTGGCTGGGTGAAGGCAGCCTGGACCCTCTTCTCTGCTTGGCCTAATGGATCTTGTATTTTTGTGCATGAGCTTCCTCGAGTTGATGCCAAAGTTATCCTGAATGTAAGAGAAAAAAGCAACCCTTATATGTTGGGTATAAATGAGATGAGTGGGATATAGATTTCAAGGTTACAAGAGGAAAGGCATGACTCAGTGACCTTAAGATTTATTTGGGGCTGATATTAACTAAAAAGACTCACAGGACCTTTGTTCCTGCTCATCCGGTTACCTTCAATCACTGCCTGTGCTCTAGCTGGATTCCTAGACATGAGAACATTTTGTATCTCCAAACCTCTGCATGTCTCATTTCATCTGCATAGGGTGCCTCTCTCCCACTACTTTCCTCTCTATGTTCCTGTTAAAACCCTAGCTATTTGTCATCACCTTGGGAAATATCAGTCTATGTCTCAACTCCATGTCCATGGTGCTTAACAGGAGCATTTGGCCCAACTACAGGGTCCTGGTGATGCCTGCCTAGCCTCCTAGCATCTCATGGGGAGAGAGGAGAATTGGTGTCCCTAGTGAAGACATAGGGCACCTTTCTCCGCCTTCCACATCCTGAACACCATTCCTTAAAACATCAGAGAGCCCATCTTCCCATGCTCTTTGCTCTGAGGCAAGCTGTATCACAGGGTGGCCAACAGCATCACAAGCTGTGCCATCCAGGCAAACCTGAACTCTAATCCTACCTCTTTGATTTGCTAGCTGTGTGGCCTTGAGAAAATGGCCTGTGACCTCCCTGAGCCTCAGTTTCAGCATAACCTGTAAGAAAGGGGATACTATAGTTCCATAGAGCTGTTGTAAAGATGAAATGATACAAGGCATAGGGACTGGCACATAGCTGGTCCTTAAAACATACTGATTTTTATTATCATTATCAAACTCATCACCACGATTATTCATGTGAGACTTGATCAGCTAGCGTATGTACCTTCTCCCTCCACTGCCCCCAGCCCTGACATAGCGTTTTCATTATCTACTGCTGTAGTAAGTCACCCCGAAACTTAGCAGCTTAAGACACACATTTCTTACAGTTTCTGAGGCCAGGAATCTGCAAGTAACTTAACGAAGTGGTTCTGGAGCAGGGGTGTCTCATGAGGTTGTAGTCAAGATGTCAGCTAGGTACACTCATGTTAGTAGCATCATTGTTCACAATAGCTAAAAGGTGGAAGCAACACAGGTGTCCATCCACAGATGAATGGACAAATAAAATATGGTGTATACATAAAGTAGAAAATTATTATACAGCCTTCTAAAAAGGAAAGGAAATCTTGTCATAAGGATATGACATGGATGAACCTTGAGGACAATATGCTAAGTGAAATAAGCCAGTCATGGAAGGATTAATATTGTATGATTCCTCTTATAGTAGTCAAATTCATAGAGAAGAAGGTACAAGGGTTGTTATCACGAGTTAGGAGAGAGGGTAATTGGGAGTTGTATAATGGATGCAGAGTTTGGGAAGATAAAAATAGTTCTGGAGGTGAATGGTAGTGATGGTTACACAATAATGTGAAAATACTTAATGCCTTTGGACTGTACTCTTAAAAATAGTTAAAATGGGTAAAATTTTCTGTTGTGATGTATTTTACCATAATAATAATTTAAGAAAAAGACATACAGGGCTGTAGTCATCTCAAGGTCTGGCTGAGCTTAGAAAATCTGCCTAAAAACTCACTGTGGTTTTTAGCAGACTCGTTTCTTACTGGCTATTGTCTAGAGGCTTTAGTTCCTTACTCCGGGTACTTGTCCATTGCTCAGCTTGAGCATACTCAAACCGTGGTGCTTGCTTACCCCAGAATGAGTGATCCAAGAGAGGGAGATAGAATAAGATCATCCGAGACAGCAGCCCTAGTCTTTGTATAACCTAATCTCAAAAGTGATATCCATCAGCTCGGCAGTATGCTATTGCTTCCACAGACCCACCTTGATACAATGTAAGGGGATTCCACGAGGGTGCAAATGCCAGGAAGTAGGGGCCCTTGGGGGCCATGTCAAAGGCTGATACATAGTTTCCACCTCTCTGTTTTGTTAGTGAGAATACTAAAACCCAGTTCAGCTGGGTGCAGAGGCTCACACCCGTAATCCCAGTGCTTTAGGAGGCTGAGGCAGGAGAATCACTTGAGGCCAGGAATTTGAGACTAGCCTGGGCAACATAGTGAGACCCTAACTCAAAAAAAAAAAAAAGAAGAAAGAAAGAAGATAAGTATCCAGTTTACCTGCTACATCTCTAAGAAGTCCCACCCCAGTGATTCTAAAATGTTCCATCTTTTGTTTTTGTTTAGACTCTCTCCACATTCCCAATAACCACTCTCTGCTGTGTTCCAACCATTTTTCGGCTGCTTGTGCAGGAGGATCTGACCAGGTATGGTTCATCTGTTTGGTGCTTTAAGGGCCTAAGTGTGTGTATATACAGCACAGCTATCCACATACACACCTACCCTCTCATTCTGTATCTGTTTCCTCTCTGTCTCTGTCCCTCTTGATATTTTTCTGGCTCTGTCTGTGTCTGCATGCCTTTTTCTCTCTCTCTCTCACTCTCTCTCTCTCTTTCATCTCTCTCTCTTATACACACATGCACACACATACATTTACATACACAAATTGACAAACATACATACCCATATCCCTCGCAGAAGCTCTTCTAGGATAAGCTTCTGGCCCCCAGGAATTTGCATTCAGGTGGAAATGAATAGAATTAAGGCAGTTTGAAATACCAGCATGTGAGGTAGGCTTTCTTCCTACAGGATATCTATTATTTCTACAAGATGAGAGAAATTGCTGGATCCTTGTCAGCCGTTTATGGAATGGGATTTGTGACTAGGGCCTTTAGGTCTGATGGGACTAACAAGCCCTCCACAGTACATGCTACATCTTCCAGCCCCAGACTAGTGCCAGCCAACCATTTTCTGAGTGCAAGCCATTGTGCATCTGAGAGAAGGCAACAAGACACCGTGGAGGACTCCTATCCTGGGTGAACCCACAGCAACATCTTCTACCAGGACAGGGCTAGTTTATGGGGTATGTGGAGCGAGGCCCGTGGCCCTTCAGCACCCACCGACTTGAATCTGTCTCCCTCTTCTGTCCTCTCCCAAGTCATGAGGAGTCATCTTTTGTCTCCTCTCATCTCCCCTAATTACACGTACCTTCCCATGAAGTGCTTAAAAGAGAGAGTTCTTACGTGATTCTCAAGGTGAATTCCAAAATGTTAGAGTTCATCCCATTCATTGGTGTGTTGTGCATATCTTCACGTGATTTTGGCTGAAAGCAGGCTATGAGTAATGTCTTTGTGCTCAACGTGGTTGAATGATAGATACTTGGTGGCACTAAGTAACTTCATCAAACCAATTTTTCCCTCCGCAAATTGAAAGTATATTTATAATCACTGATTTTTTAATACTTTGCATAGTTTGTTAAACTGAGAGATAGTTTTGCAACATATTTAATATCTTTAGAAAATTTTGGACCATTCATCAGAATTTTGGGATTCTTGGCTACTTTTCAATTTTTAATTGATTTATTTGTTTTCAATGAGATTGTTGTCTCACCCAGTTTTATTATCAATCAGTTTGTTTCCAACTAAATTATTTATTTCCTACTAAACTCACTATGTTATGTCAAACCCTACTATATGAGGTTTTTATTTTATCCCAGACTCAGATATGTCCATGTAGAACATGGTTGCAAAGCCAGAGGATGGGGGCACTCAGAGCCAATTGAAAAGCAGAGAAGCTTGCCATCTTGTGCCTTTGGGTGTTTGGACCTGGGAAGCAGTGCTGGGAGGTGGGATGGGGATCCTGACATGGGCAGCCTTGTTTTCCTGCCTGAGAAAGGCACCAGTTTCAGAGCCTGCGGCACTGTTTGACTGGAGGGGAGGCCCTCAACCCTGTTGTGAGAGAGAAGTGGAAGCGCCAGACGGGACTGGAGCTGCATGAAGGCTATGGCCAATCGGAAACGGTGAGTGCTGGAGGGCCAGGTCCTTGCCCAAGGT
Source organism: Tarsius wallacei (assembly GCA_963574415.1). Taxonomy (NCBI): domain Eukaryota; kingdom Metazoa; phylum Chordata; class Mammalia; order Primates; family Tarsiidae; genus Tarsius; species Tarsius wallacei. The sequence goes on from CAUYQG010242721.1 coordinate 65,464, forward strand.
CACTGTGCTGCTGCCTGCCTTTCTGGGCTGTCCTCTCCTTGACACCTGTCAGAGACTGCCCTGCCCTCAGGGGAAGAAGCTAATACCAAAACTCCATCAGCTTTTCTTCCCTTTTGGACTAAAGATCATTTAAAGTAATTTCACAATGACACCATGACCAGCTAACCAGCTCTCAGGGCCAAGGGTGCTGTCTCCACCAGGACAACCTACATCTGTCTCTGGTGAGAGCCCAAGGTCCTAAGAAATGTCCTCTCTAGTCAGCTGGACAGACCTTTGGGGACTCACTGAGTCTTTTGCCAGGACCCATTAAATTCTTTATGCAAGTGTACCCATTTGAGTGCTCCATAAATGTTTGTTGACTATGGAGAAAAGAGAAAAAAGAAAGGCAAGAAGCAAGAAAGGAAAGAAGGAAGAAGAGAAACAGACAGAAAGGAAGGAAGGAGTAAAGGAATTGGGAAATAAGGAGGAAGGGAGGAGAAAGGAAAATAGGAAAGGAAGGGAAGGAAGGGAGGTGGGAAAACAAGGAAGGAAGGAAATGGAGGAAAGAAAGGAAGAAAATAGAAAAAAGTGGAGGGACCTGAGAAAGGAAGAGAGAAAGAAAGGAAGTAAACAGAAGAGAGAAGGAAGGAAAGGAGGGAGGAAAAATGAAAGGAAGAAAGGAGAGAAAGGGAGACAGAAGGAAGAGAAAGGAAAGAAAGTGAGGAAGGAGCAGAAAGAGGGAGGGAGAAAGAATTAAACAGCAGGATGGGAGAAGGTATGGAAAGAACCTCAGGAGAAAGGTTCCACCTTATTGGTACTGGTTTCTTTCCAGGTGGTAATCTGTGCCAATCCAAAAGGCATGGAAATCAAGTCTGGATCCATGGGGAAAGCGTCCCCACCTTACGATGTGCAGGTAGGAGGCTTCTGGCAGCTGCTGGTGAAACTGTTTGAAAAGGCTCAGGACACATGTGCTTGACTAGCACAGGCTCAGCTGGTGGGATGGCCTGGCTGTGTAGACATTCACATATACACTGACCATCCTCCTGTGATCTCTCTGCTAGATTGTGGATGATCGGGGCAACATCCTGCCTCCTGGAGAAGAGGGGAATGTTGCTGTTCGCATCAGACCCGCCCGGCCCTTCTGTTTCTTCAGCTGCTATTTGGTAAGAGTCAGGGAATGGCCATTGTCATAGTAATTACTGTGTGTCAAGCATTGTGCATTACGTTTTATAAATACCTGTTTAACCTTTTGCAATGATTGCATGAGGTGGGTTGGTACTATTATTGATAAGATACTGTTATTTGATTATTTATTTTTTTGAGTTGCAGTCCTCAAAAATAAGGGGAAAATTAGACATTCCTAGATTTTTTTGAGTCAGAATCTTACTCCGTCACCCAGACTGGAGTGCAATGGCATGCTCACGGAGATTGCAGCCTTGATCTGCTGGGCTCAGGCGACCCTTCCACCTCAGCCTTCCAAGTAGCTGTAACTACAGGCGCACTTTACCATGCCCAGCTTATTTTTTGATTTATTGTAGAGACGAGGTTTCACCAGGTTTCCCAGGCTGGTCTCGCACCCATAGGCTCAGGCAATCCTCTCACCTCAGCATCCCAAAGTGCTGGGATTATAGATGTGAACCACCGCACCCAGCCAATAAGATACTGTTATTGAAAGGAAAGCTATTATTGATAAGAAGCTACTACAAAGATGAAGTGATTTATCCAATGTCACTCAATTAGTACACACAAGACATGGGATTTAAACATGGGTATGTCTGAGTGCACAAATCTATGACAGGAGGGCAGACCCATCATTTTAATAACGAGAAAATTAAAGTTCAGGGGAGGGAAGATACTTACCAAAGGTCAAACTGAAATATTGTGTCAGAGTGGAGTTTTCAAGATTCTTTTTGTGGTTTTCTAGCAGGGCTTGTGTCCTGGGATTTCAGTCCAAGCTTCTGAGATACTCAGGTATTTACCTCTCCTTTGTATTCACCCTGGCTGGTGTTGAGCTTTCTTTTCTCTGTGCTCTCCTCTATGAAACTCTTAAACCTGGCTGTGCATGAGAAATATCTGGGAAGCCTTAACTGTTACTGAGGCTCTAGCCCCACCACAGCCTAATTAAAATAAAAATTTCTGATGGTGTGGATCAGTTTCCCAGGTGACTTAAATGTGCAGCCAAAAATGAGAGCCAATGTTTTGTGAAAAGTTCATCTTGTGTTTATACTAAGCTGTCAAGCACCTACAGAATCAGAAGAAACAGGAAAAAAATCAGTCCATTGTTTTTAGAATCTTGTATTTTAGTGGTTTTTTGGTGACTGCAAGAAAAATAACCTTTCACTGTATTTTATTTAAAATCACAGAAACTTTGCCCCTCCCCAAAAAAACCTAACAACATAGTAATCATGGCAAGTCAAGATAATGTTAAAATTTTAATGTATTTCCTTCTAATCATTTTTGTAAGCAATTGTAAATATATGACCATCCTGAAAAAAATGTATCTATTCATTATTTATTGAGTGCTACCTCTTGCCACTAGGTATGCAGCAAGATCTTGGTACTTACGGAACTCACACACATCCTTTCTGGATCTGAGATCATGCCAATAAAAGAACTAAAGAAATTTGTCAAGTTATTTGCTAGACAAGAATCTTCATTTTCCATCACCAGTGCCGCAGTTAGTTTTCTTCTCAGGTCATTTTTAATTAAGAAAAAAATTAATTTTTTTCATGAGAATCATGGCACATATGAAATTTAATAGACAATGTCAGACCAGAATTGCTCTGTGGAGGATTGGTGACAAGCTAAGCTCATTCTACCCCTACAATAAGCATGAATATTTTACATTCATGTTGGCTGCTTCCAAATAGCTGAAATTGCACATGCCAGTTAAATTAATATGCTATGCCAATTTGCATCCAATATAAGGAATATACTTCTTTTCCTAGAGAAACATACTGTCAAATGCACAGATGCTCATTACGGCATTGTTTATAATAGACAAAAAGGTGGAAGCTTTATCTAAATTTCCAATACCAGAAAATTATTTATGTAAATTATATTGCAGTATTGTGAACAACAACAACAACAACAACAAAGTAGAAGACCTGGTGCTATAGCTCAAGTCTGTAATCCCAGCACTTTGGGAGGCCGAGGCGAGAGGATTCCCTGAGCCTAGGGGTTCGAAACCGGCCTGGACAACATGGCTAGACCTTGTCTCCACAACAAATCAAAGCAATTAGCTGGGCATGGTGGCATGCGCCTATAGTTCCAGCTACTTGGAAGGCTGAGGTGGAAGGATCGCCTGAGCCCAGCAGGTTGAGGCAGCAGTGGCCGTGAGCAGCGTGCCACTGCACTCCAGTCTGGACAACAGAGTGAGACTCCGACTCAAAAAAAAAGAAAAAGAGGAAAAAACCAAATTTCAAACAATAGGAATTTGCTCAAATACATAATATCACAGCAACATGGAAATATTACACAACTACTGAATATAATATTACATTTCAGTTTTACTCTTGTGAAGACACATACGTGATATATTGTTAACTAATTAAAATTGGGTCATACAAATCTACATGTAATGCATTCCGTATGCAAAAAATCACATATATACAATAAAAAGCTCTTTAAGATTGTGTTGAATTTTTTAGCTGTGGTTATCTGAGTATTTGAACTGATCTTTTTTTCATTCTCCCTTTATTTTCTATTGATTCTATAAGAGATGTATAATTATATAATACAGAAATAGTAAGATACATTTTCATTTGTACTTTATGGCAGATACAACTTATAATATGCACTTTCAAAAATTATGTCATGAGTTTTTTTTCATGGCACTAGGTATTTTGGGAAGATTTTATTTTCAATCACTGCACAGTTCCTTTGATTTTTGATGCATATGGTGGTTCTGCTTTGTGTGGTATCAGCATGTTTCCTTCCAGGGGCCTTGGCTGTGCTGAAGAGCTTTGAATCCACCCCCCCACCCCCGTGCCCAGCCTCACAACAGGCATTATTTTCCCAAGAAAGTCAATCCCTCTGTCCATGGCCTGCTTCCCTGGAAAGCTGGTTGTATGTGAAGAAAGAGGATGGTCCACCCGAAGAACCCCTTCACAGATCACTCTCGATAGTATATCTTTTTAGTTTTCAACAAGTTCTCTTTTATTTTATTATTATTATATTATTAATGATAATAAAATAATTATTTTGTTTTAAAATAATTTTTATTAAATAATATTTGACAATTATTTCATTTTAAACTATAAATGTCATATACTTGTATTGTGTGAATAAAATACGATCTATTTATCCATTCTCCAATATATGACCACTTAGCTTGTTTTCAGCCTTTTACTGGACAATTGTGCAGTTGTGAACTCACTTGTACAGGCCTCTGGTACATACATGCTAAACTTGTTATTTGCAATATGTCTAGCTGTGAAATTGTTAGATGATGGGGTATGTCAGTGTTCAACTTTACAAGAAAATACTTGATTTTGTTAAAATGATTTTTACCAATTTACACTCCCACAAGAATCTTAGAGGTAGGTCACCATGGTCTCCGGATACTTACGATACCATTCACTGTCTGAGTGTAATGACTTGGACCTTTTGATAAAGTAATTTGGTAGCAGGTATCCAGGGCTATGAATTGGTCAGAACTTTGGCTCAGAAATTCCATCTATGGGAATTGTTACAAAGAAAAGAACTCAAGATGTAAGAAAATATTTGGCACACAAAGGTATTCACTGCAGAATTGTTTATAACTGAACAAATGGAGGGAAAACTCAAAATGCAAGAAGTCACTAAGTAAATTGGAATAAATTGACTATCTAGTATGTATACAGTGTTATAGTATTCCTGATTTGCATTTTCTTCATCACTATCGAGGTTGAATTTGTGTTCATATGTCTGTTAGCCATTTGTATTACCTCTTTTTGAAGTGCCTATTCATGCGTCTTTCCAACTTTTATTAAGGTGTCTTTTATAATTAAATTATAGGAGTTCTAAATATATTCTTGATATTAGTCCTTTGTTATTCAAGTTGCTAACATCTCCCAGGTTGTAGTTCATCTTTCCACTTGCTTTAAGGTATTTTTGTTTAACAGAAGTACTCATTTTTATGTAGTCAAATCAGTAAGCTTTATGATCTCTGGTTAATCCTTTTTGTGTCTTATTTACAAAATCATTTTCCACTTTGGGGTAAAAAACATGCATTCACCTGTATTTTCTCTTTTTTTTATCAGTATTTTTTATTATCATATTGTGGGGTACAGTTAAGGATTAGGTATACAAATATGCTTCGTTCAGATATCCTTGGTGACAAGAGGTGTCTCCCCGTCCCCAGACAGATATTGGGTATCATTAATCCCATCCCCCCTCCCCTCCCCTCCCCGTAATTTCCCACCACTGTCAGTCATTTTCTTATAGTATTACGTTGGATGTTCAAGGTTCACTGTATGAGTGAGAACATGTGATACTCCGACCTTTGTTTCTGTGAGAGGTCACTCAGTATTATAGATTCTAGTTCCATCCACGTTGCTGCGAAATCCATGATTTTGCTCTTTTTTATGGCTGCGTAGTATTCCATCGTGTACATGTACCACATTTTTTTAATCCAGTCCTCTTTTGATGGACAACATGTTGCTTCCATGTTCTTGCTATTGTGAACAATGCTGCGAAAAACATACGTGTGCAGGTATCTTTTTTATAGAGTGATTTGAGTTCTTCAGGGTATATTCCCAGTAGGGGGATTGCAGGGTCATATGGGAG
>CAUYQG010242726.1:0-13583 GCA_963574415.1 Tarsius wallacei
CTTTGCTGATGACATGATCCTATACCTTGAAAAGCCAAGAGAATCTGTCAAAAACCTGCTTGCATTGATAAAGAACTTTGGCAAAGTCTTGGGGTACAAAATAAATGTGCAAAAGACAGTTGCATTCCTATACACCAACAAAAAGCAGGCAGAGACCCAAATAAAAAACACAATCCCATTCACAATAGCCACACACACACACACAAAATGAAATACCTCGGCATCTTCCTCACCAGAGAAGTGAAAGACCTTAACAATGAGAACTATAAAATGTTGCTCAAAGAAACCCAAGAAGATGCAAACAAATGGAAAAATATTCCATGCTCATGGATAGGAAGAATCAACATTGTTAAACTGTCCATCCTACCAAAAGCAATCTACAGATTCAGTGCAATGCTCATTAAGTTACCAACATCATTCTTCTATTGGCCTGGAAATGACAATACTGAAATTCATATGGAAACATAAATGACCACGAATAGCCAAAACAATCCTTAGCAAAAGAAGCAAAGCTGGAGGTATCATACTTCCAGACTTCAAACTTTACCATAAGGCTACAGTAATCAAAACAACCTGGTATTGGTACAAGAACAGGCACACAGACCAAGGGAACAGGATAGAGACTCTGGAAGCAAAGCCTCACTTCCTCAACTAACTCATCTTTGACAAAGCCTCCAACAACAACCACTGGGGAGAGGAGAACCTATTCAGTAAATGATGCTGGGAAAACTGGCTGACCACATGCAGAATATTAAAACAGGACCCCTACCTATCACCATACATAAAAATTAACCCTAAATGGATCAAAGACCTAAATGTAAAACCTCAAACTATAAGAATCTTAGAAAATGCAGGAGACACCATTATGAAAATTGGAACTGGCAACCAATTCCTATTCAGAACCCTAAAGGCCAATACCTTGAGAAATAAGATAGACAGGTGGGACCTCATCAAACTAATGAGCTTCTGCAAAGCAAAAGAGCAGGGGGACAGCCCACAGAATGGGAAAAAGCATTTGCCAACTGTATCTGACAACGGCCTATCATCTAGGATCTACAAGGAACTCAAACGCACTGAAAGGAAAAAAACAAAAACAAAAACAAATAGCCCCATTAAAAAGTGGGCAAAAGACATGAATAGACACTTCTCAAAAAAAGATGTATGGCAGCCAACAAACACATGAAAAATTGCTCAGACTCACTCATCATCAGTGACATGAAAATCAAAGCCACATTGAGATACCACCTAACCCCAGTAAGAATGGCCATCATTAATAAAACAAGCAGCAACAGATGCTGGCGAGGATGAGGAGAAAAAGGAACGCTTCTACACTGCTGGTGGGAATGCAAACTAGTGCAACCTCTCTGGAAGACAGTGTGATGATTTCTGAAAGAACTGGAATTTTAACTTCCATACGACCCAGCTATTCCCCTATTGGAAATATAACCAGAGGAACTCAAATCATTCTACAAAAAAGATGCCTGCACACGTATGTTTGTTGCAGCTCTATTTACAATAGCAAAAACATGGAACCAACCATGTTGCTCATCGAAGTTGGACTGGATTAAAAAATGTGGTACATATACACAATGGAATATTACACTGCCAAAAAGTAAGACAAACCTATGGACTTTGCAGCTACTTGGATGGATTTGGAGTCAATCATACTCAGTGATCTATCACAGAAACAAAGATCAGAGCACCATATGTTCTCTCTCATAAATGGACCTTGAACAATTATAATACTATAAGAAAGGGACTGGCAGTAGTGGGAAGCTGTCAGGGGATGGGGCTGGGATTGGCTGTTGAGGGAAACTGTTAGGGGAGGGAGGGATACCTCATCAAAAAGGGTACTGGCATAATGCACATTTGTATACTTAACCCTGAATTGTACCCCACATCTTCATAGTTAAAAAAAGACAAATAAAATTGAGCTTATCCAAAGTTAAGAGAAAAGATTTTCCAGATAGGGGGAAGAACATGATGAGAGGCAGAGAGAAAGGGACACTTGAGTTGGTTGGAATGAAGTTTCAGGAAGGAGAGAACAAAGCTTAGTGTCTGTTGAGATAGTGGGGTAGGCAGATTAACGTTCACATGTAGATTTTGCAGATGTGATTAAACTAAAGGCCATGAGATGGAGAGATATTCTTTGTAGGTGTATCTAATCACACAGACCTTTAAAAGGCAGGTAACATTTTCAGTCTGTGGTCAGAGGGAGCTGTAAGTAGGGGAAAATGGCCAGAGATAAGCAACTTTGCTGGCTCTAAGGATGGAGGAAATGAGCCATGGACCAAAAAATGTGGGTAGCCTTTAGAAACTGGAAAAGATGAGGAAACAGATGTTCCCCTTGAGTCTCCGGGAAGGAGAACAATCTTGCCAAAACCTTGAGATTAGCCTATTGAGACCTTGTGTTAGACTTTTGGGCTACAGAACTCAAGATAAATTCAAGGGAGAATGACTTCAGCAACATGGTCCAATAGGAGGGTCCTATTTCTTTTCTGATGGATCCACCTAATAAACACTTACTTTGAATCAACACCCTCTGAGAGAAAGCAGTAACTAGTTCAGACTCTTGCACACAGGGCCACTGAGAAAAATATCCATATTGAAATAGGTAGAAGAAGCAGAGGCATGGTCTAGTAGAGAGGAGAGGAAAATGCAAGGTTTTGGTCAGGGGATGCAAAGTTTCAGTTAGGAGAAATAAGTTCTAGCGATCTACTGCACGGCACTGTGGCTATAGTTAATAGCAATGTAGTGTATATTTCAAAATTGCTAATGGATGCATTTTAAATGTTCTCACCATAAAAAATGACAAGTGGGTGAGGTAATGAATATGTTACTTAGCCTTATTAGATCATTGCACCATGTATGCATATATTGTTGAACTTAATTGCTAAAATTTTGTAAAGATTTCTTATATTCATATTGATGAGTGGTACTGGTCTGCATTTTTCTTTTTCTGTAATGTCTTTGTATGGTTTGGGCATCAGAGTAATTTTGGAATAGAGTGATTTGAGAAATATTTCCTCTTTATCAATTTTCAGGACGAGTATGTATAGTATTGGTGGTTTTTTTTTTTTAACATTTTGTGCTTGAGTCTAAAATTTTCTTTGTAGGAAGGTTTTTTTTTAAATAAAGAATCAATTTCTTTAATGGATACAATGCTATTCAAATGATCTATTTTTTTCATTAGTGAGTTTTGTTCCTGTCTTTGGAGATATTTATCCATTTGACCTAAGTTGTTGAATTTATTAGCATAACATAGTTTATATCTTTTTTTCTTTCTTTTTTTCTTTTCTTTTTTTTTTTTTTTTTTTTGAGTTGTAGTCTCATTCTGTTGCCCAGACTGGAGTGCAGTAGCACACTCAAAGTCACCGCAACTTGGACCTGCTGGGCTCAGGCGATTCTTCCGCTTCAGCCTTCCAAATAGCTGGAATTACAGGCACATGCCACCATGCCCAGATAATTTTTGATTTATTATAGAGATGAGGTCTCACCAAGTTTCCTGGGCTGGTCTTGAACCTGTGGACTCAGGCGATCCTCTCACCTCAGCCTCCCAAGTGCTGGGATTATAGAAGTGAACCACTGTGCCCTCCCATATAAAATGTCTTTATCCTTTTGATATCTGGAGAATTTATAGTGTTGTCACCTCTCTAATGGCAGATATTGACAATTTGTGTTTTTTCTCTTTTTTCCTGTTCAAGCTGGTAAAAAGTTGATTGATTCTCTTGATCCTCTTAAAGAACAGCTTCTGATTTAATTGATTTTTATATTATTTCCCTTTTCTATTTTATTGATTTCTACTCTGATTTTTATTTCCTTTCTCTTTCTTGTATGAGTTTCCTGAAACTTCTGTAACAAACTGCCAAAAACTGGGCCTTAATCAAGGTGGCAGCAGAGTCGCACAGCCTCTGGAAGCTCCAGGGAAAAATCAATTTATTGTCTCTTCTAGCTTTGCCACCAATCCTTGATTTGTGAGTATCTAAATCTCTGTCCTGGTCTCAGAATGAGCTCTCTGTCTCTGTCTCTCTCTCTCCTTTTCTCTGTTTCTGTCTGTCTCGTCTACTTTACTTCTGTATTATGATATTTGTGATGGTATTTAGGACCCATTCCGATAATCTAGGGTAGACTCTTGTTTTTAATATACTTTTTTAAATTATTATAAATATGTGGGGTACAATTCAGGGTTAGGTATACAAAAGTTGATTATTAGGGTAGACTCTTTATCTCAGATTGTTAATTTAATCACATCTTCAAAAACTCTCTAACCAAATATGGTAACATTTATGGGTTCCAGGATTAGGACCTGATATTTTTGAGGGGTGCTGAAGTCACTGATTTCAGACCTTTCATCTTTTCTAATGTTGGTGGGTTGTGTTAGAAATTTCCCTCTAAGCTGGGCTCAGTGGCTCAACCTGTAATCCCGCACCTTGGGAGGCTGAGGCGAATGGATTGCCTGAGTCCGCGGGTTTGAGATCCGCCTGGGCAACTTGGCAAGGCCTCATCTCTATAATAAAGCAAAAATCAGCTGGGTGTGGTGGCGCGCACCTGTAGTTCCAGCTACTCAGAAGGCTGAGGTGGAAGGATCGCTGGAGCCCAGCAGGTCGAGGCTGAGGTGGCTGGGAGCGGCCACTGCACTCCAGTCTGAGCGACAGAGTGAGATTCCAACTCAAAAAAAAAAAAAAAGAAACTTCCCTCTAAGTGCTGTTTTACTTGGTTTCTGCTAATTTTGATATGTTGTGTTTTTACTTTTTATCCATTCAAAATAGTTTCTCTTTTTATATATTACTAATAGATTATTTAGAATTGTACTTTTTTTTAACTATTTAGGAATTTTCCAGAGATCTTTTTATTATTGGTTTCTAATATAATTACATTGAGTCAGAGAGCATACTTGCCATGATTCAAGTTATTTAAAATTTATTGAGATTTTTAAAAATTGAGACCAAATATGATCTATCTTGGTAACTAGTCTGAATTCACTTAAAGACATTATGCATTCTGTTGTTGTTGGTTGAAGGATTTTATAAATAATATTTTTTGTGTTTATGGTGTTGTCTAAGTCTTTCATATCATTACTTATATACCTTTATTTTATTGGTTTTTAAAATCTATTTTGAGAGAACAGTGTTGAAATCCCCAACTCAAGTTGTAGATTTATTTATTTCCCCTTACATTTCTGTCAGTATTTTCTTCATATAGTTTGAAGTTCTGCTATTTGGTGCATAGCAGTTTAGGATTTTTATGGCTTCTTGGTACAGTGATTCTTTTGTCACCTTTCTAGTAATTTTCTTTGCTCTCGCATAGACGTAGTTGATGTTAATATAGCTGTGCCTGTTCTCCTTCGGTGAGTATTACCAAGACTTATGTTTTTCCAGCTTTTTAACCTTAGACTATTCATTCATTCATTCATTTATGTATTTATTAATTGAGTTGAAATTTCACTCTGTCACTCAGGCTGGAGTGCAGAGGCATGCTCACTGCCACTGCAGCCTCAACCTCCTGGGCTCAGGTGATCCTTCTGCCTCAGCCTTCCAAGTAGCTGGAACCACAGGTATGTGCCAAGATACCTGGCTAATTTTTTTGACTTAGTGTAGAGACAGGTCTTGCCAAGGTGCCCAGGCTGGTCTCGAACCCCTGGACTCAGGCAATCCTCAAAGTGCTGTCATTACAGAAGTGAGCCACTGCGCCCAGCCATATCTTCATATTTAAAGTGCCCCCCCCCCCAGAAGGTATATTGTTGATCTTGTTTTATTTACTATGATACAATTTTTGCCTTTCAGTTGGGGACATTTAGAGCATGTACTTTTATAGTGATTATTGATATACTTAGGTTTAAATCTACTATTTTGCTTTTTGTTTTCTTTTGTGCCATGTATTATTTATTCACATTTTCCTTATTTTCTCATTTCTTGAATCAGTCTTTGGTTGAAATCTGCACCTTGTGAGAATTATTATTTTTCTTTTTGGTACCTCTGGCTTGCTGGGTGGTGGAAAAGTAGTGGAAAGAGAAATCCTGAGATGAATAAAGTTGACTGGTGTGAAGGATGAGGCACAGAGTTTGCCACTCTAACCGATGTAACAAAGGGAAGCACAGTATGGACTACACTTTCTGCAATGTGTGAAATCTAGCTAAGACCTGGTTTTCCAACCACTTTCTTGCCGGCTAATACTTGGAGAGGCAATTTCATCAAATGATAGGCATGTCCAATGAGTAGATGGCCAAGACTCTTTCTAAATTGCCATTTTTTATTTCAAAAGAAACTATACATATGAAAAAAAAATAAACATCTGGGAAATTTGTGATATGGTATTACATTTTATTTTATCGTGAACAATAGCAGCTTTGTAACTATATTACTTAACTGCATACAGGGTTTAGGTTCTCTGACCACAAATGATACAGCAATGAACTGAAGATGTTAATGTAAAGAGGGATATCAACAAAATCACATGAAAGAAATAAAGTGACAATGTTTAACGATGAAGATATGGGTAAAAGAGTGGATTTAAATGCAATTCTTTCATCAGATTATGCATACTATTCATAGTATTTTATATTCTACTTTTCAAATGATTAAATATACAGACATCTTTTTCTAAAGTTAAATATTCCTTACAAGATAGTCTTTAGAATTGATCTTTTCTACTTATAAAGTGTAATTGCACATTGTATAAAATTTAAATTGCTCAATAGGAAATATAAATAAGTGTAAGTTTTCTACCCACTTCAAATGGTTATTATTGAAGAAGTTTCAATTAAGAGATTTTCTTTGCATGTATGTATGTGTAGATGTGTGTGCTTTAAAAAATAACATAAATGGAAATTTATTTTTTGCACATATCTGCTCTTTGCTTAAGTTGAACATTTTATTGGATGTTGTAGCGTATTAACACACATGGCTCTAACTCATTTACTATTTATTTTGTTTTTGTAGAGACAGGATCTTACTATGTTGTCCAGGCTGGTATCTAACTCTTGGCCTCAAACTATCCTCCCACCCTTGACCTCACAAAGAACTGGGATTACAGATAAAAACTTCTGCACTTGTAGTTTTAAAAAGTATTTATTCAAGTTGTTTATTGATGAGTAACTATGTGCAACTGTTTTCTATAATAACTGACTAATGCTGCAATGATAAATATATTTTATTTTAGCTGTGTAATTCTGCTTTTAAAACTTACTGCTTTGATGCTATTTCTTACAAAGAATTTTACTCTATGGTGGGAGTTTTTAATGTTTTGAGACGTATAAAATGTGTATATTTCTTTTGAAAAATTAGAAATCTGTTTTTATCTTTTCTGATTTTTATCATTAGAATTGCATGTAATAAACCTCTATTTCTTGAATTTTTATCTTAAAATCATATTTGTGTGAAAGATATTGACATTAGTATAATTATATTTCTTCTCATTTTACTTCTATATTTTGATCTGAATAGATTATATTATTATTCTGAAAACCCCTGCAGGTAAATTTTCTATTTCTAACAATATACTTGTAAAATACTGCATTTGTCACATTTAGCATTATTTATTAACTTCCTACACTGAGAGGAGAAGACAGGTGAACTATCTCCTTTTTTAAATGTCAAGTTTGCATTGATTATATTGACATTTAAAATTTTTTATTAGTAGTATTGATTATATTAATGTTGTTATATGATCACTTTCTATTATTACCACAATCTTCCAATCTTGGTTACATATATAAGAATATTTACTGTATGAATTCATTGTGGGATAGTATTGTAGATAATTTGAGAACTGCTTAAATTGTTTCCTCTTTAATCAAGAAAAAAAGAATAGAATCTAGACACTTTCTCAGAATAAACAATTGATTACTTATTTTATTTTATTTTTGTTAAGACATTGCATACTTTTATTTTGTAAATACAGATATTCTTATGTTTTAGAAATTTTTTTTGCATATTACATCTCTTTTCTTCAGAGACACCAATTATTTGTATGTTGGATCTTGTCTTCTGCCCCATCACTTTTTAAAAAAATGTAATTTATGTAAAATGTTTACTAGTTTAATTTACTAAACTCTTTTTAAATTTCCATGATTGTTTTAATTAGTTTGTATACTTTTTTGTTTTTGTTTTATGAGAAACACTGTTCCCACATCATTTTCCTTCCTGGGCTCAGCCAGTTTACATTCCATCGTCTGATATAATTTTGTTATTCCTTTTTTTAACTTCATCATGTTTTTATTTTTTTCAATGTAATAATGAATAATTTTTCTATAACTTTCTATGTTAATATAAAACTTTTTCCTGTTATCTTTTGTATTATTATTTCCTTTTCAAGTTTAATAAAGTGTCATTTTCTTTTTTAAAATGTGTTGTTTTTCTTATTGTTTCTAACTGAGTTTATGAAGAAAAACAGGTAGAAGCACTTTTATTCTGACATTTTAAGTCAGATATATGCAATATAATTTTAATTGCTAAATATAAATTCTAGCAAATTAATTTTTTTAGTTTATTTTCTATTAATTCAATAAAATGCTTATAGTACATCATACAGTACCTTCTGAGATAGACACTTAATGAAAGTTAAAAATGAGCTACCAATAAGATACTGTCGGAGTCTATGGAGTAAGATATCAGCTTTTTTTATGGCATAAACAATAAGATTCTCCATAAATCATTCTACAAAAAAGACATCTGCACAGGCATGTTTATTGTCACTCTATTCACAATAGCAGAAACATGGAATCAATCCTACTGCATATTGAAAGGATAAAAAATGTGGTACATACACACAATGAAGTATTATGCAGCCAAAAAGAAGAACAAAATAATGAACTTTGCAGCAAATTGGATGAAACTGGAAGCCATCATACTAAGTGAACTATCATAGAATTAAACTGAATACTGCACATTCTCACTCATAAGTGAGCCCTGAACATTAGTCGGTTACATTAACACAAGGGAGGGATCAGCAGTAATTAAGCACTGCTAGGGGAGAAAGGGAAAAAGGAAGGTGGGAGACACATGAAAAGAAAATGGGTAACTGGTCCACTACCAGGGTTAGTGAGGGCCAGTTCAAAGTCCAAACTTTATCTGCATGCAGCCTACTAATGTAGTTCATCTTCACTTGTACCCCACATGTCTATAATAAAATAAAAATGTTTAAAAAGAAAAAAAGCAATAAGGTTCTCAGAGAAGATGGTGATTGAGACAGTTTAACCCATGACATCAAACTCTACACGTTCTTCTGTTTTGTGTGACATTTGCATCCCAGAAAACTTTCTTGTTTCTTACCCCATCTCCCTGCTTCTGCTCTTCTAGTTAGTACTTCCCAAAATGCCTTTTCTGATAAATTCAGCTTATCTAAATTTTACTTATCTTTTCAGACATTTCTTTCTGTGGACATTTTTTCCTCTTCTCTAGATTAAGGGATATGTCCTTCCTTTAGAGTTCAGTGACTGCTTCTCCTAGAGATAATAAAATTCTGCTCTGAACTGCAGTTTTATGGTTTACATTTATGTATGACCTTACCAACCATTCCCTAGATCTGCTATAATAGTAAATGGCATTAATTAGTACTTACTTTGTGTTGGACACTCTTGTAAGTACTTTGGTAAATCCTTCTTATCTCTGTGAGCTAAAAACCATCATTTTTCTTATTTTAGCAATTAAAGGTATGAGGCATAGATATGTTTAAAAACTTGCTTAACATGACACAACTAGTGAGCTGTGGAATTGGAAGTTTACCCAGACTGTGTTGTTCCAGAATCTAGTCAGCAAATTGCTTCATCCCAGCTGGTGCTGGCTGCTCAATGTATAATTTTTCACTGATAGAAAAGAGGATTCCTTTTGGCAAGTAGGATCCCAACAGGGAACACACACACACACACACACACACACACACACACACACACTTTTCTTAGTAATCTTCTCTTTGAGAGATGATACAGATAAGAAATATCGCCTGGCCCAAATGCTACTGGGATCACTTAAATTTTGTCCCTTCAGGTGTAACCACTTGAGGTTTAAGTTCTTTGGGGACCTGATTCTATATTATTAAAAACTCCCAAGAAAATGTCTCTTATTCTGTGAAGTATGTGAACGAATGTGCAGGTGAAAAGTATCTCTTTACTCCCAGGCTCATCAAGATGAGGGATTTAAATGTCTTCATCATCAGATATCTAGAAAGTCATATCTCTTAGAATCATGAAGGAAGCTGAACCTTCCCTCCTTACTTCTAGAAAATTATTATTTCATTTGAACCCATAAAAGGAGATACATGAAGAATATCTTTAAAGGAGTAAGTACATTGCATTCTGAATAACATAAAGTTTTTGAGGAAAGAAAAAACTAACTTCAGGGTTAGTTTGAAGTTTGGAATCATAACCTTTCAGATTCTCAAAAAAGAGCAGATTATGGCTTTTTCACAATCTTTACGAGACTAAACAACTGAATTTCCTGTTTTTAGAAATAATACAGTGATACTATTCATAATGATGTATTGCGGTCTTAAAAACTGCTAAGAGATTATTAAGTATACTCACAAGAAAAAATAAGTATGAAGTAATGCACATATTAAATATCTGGATTTAGCCATTCCACAATATATATGAATTCAAAACATCATGTTATGCATGAGAATTATATAAAATTTTTATTTGTCAATAAAATGTATAAATAATTCTGTAAAAAAAGGGCAGATTACAATATCTGTGAAGAGTTGTAAGATCACAGAATGTTAGATATTGAAAAGCTTAAAGATCATTCTCTCCATTTTATAGAAGACTCAAAATGATTTACAGTCAAATACATTAAACAAAAAATGATTGGACCAAAACTAGAAGCAGTCCATACTGCCTCATTTCCCCAAACACCGTTCTTGGTAGGTTTGAACGGGCATAAACAAAAACATTTTTACAATGGTTAGTGCTCCTAATATTAGCTTAGAATTGTCTTTGTGACTGCTGAAAGTATGCTCCATATAGCATGAAACGAGTAGCATGATAATCATAATATAATAACAAATAAAAGGGATGTATTCACTATTTATTAACTATTTGAAAAAGTATACTGAGCTCCACATATTAATTAGTATATAACTCAAGAGTGGTATGTTGCTTTAATTTTACTTACAGAGGATATTAATTGAAGTGATAATATTGTATAAACAAGATTTTTTAAAATGACAATTGTCCTACCTAATGGTCTTCTTTTATAAATTTTAAATATTGTTATTTGTTGTTCCTTGATTAATGATTGACAAACATAATATTTTATTGAAAAAAATTTTTAAAATATTAGTATAATACATGCATTTGACGTTTCACATGTATTATTATCATTGCTATTGCCTCACAGACTTCAGCATAGGTGCCTTAATACAAATTTATATAAAATATAAAAAATCATGTAAAATAATTGTTATTTTAGCTCAGCAGATGCTTAATTTTCTGTATAATTTCCACCACTATATGCTGTACCACATTTACCAGATAACTCAGAATTGTCTTCGTGACTGCTGAAAGTACACTCTATATAGCATGAAGCAAGTAACATGATAATGATAAAATAATAATAAATAAAACAGTTGTGGTTACTATTTATCAACTATGGCAAGGCCTCTCAATTTCTTCTGTAGCATTATATCACATTCTTTTATTGGAATTACAAGGTTGGAAGAAGTTTCTTTGTTCTCAATCTATTATCCTATATTCTTGGCTCTTGATGACACTTTTGACTTCACATCTGTTGTGGAGTAAACCTATTCGCTTGCTCTCTCTCTTTTTTATTTTTATTTTTTTGAGTTGGAGTCTCACTCTGTCACCCAGGCTGCAGTGCAATGGCACATTCATGGCCACCACAGCCTCGACCTGCTGGGCTCAGGCGATCCTTCCATCTCAGCCTTCCAAGTAGCTGGAACTATAAGTGTATGCCACTACATCCTGCTAATTTTTTGATTTATTGTATAGATGAGGTCTTGCCAAGTTGCCCAGGCTGGTCTTGAGCCCATAGGCTCAGGCAATCCTCTCACCTTCACCTCCCAAAGTGCTTGGATTACAGGCTTGAGTCACTACACCTGGTCTAGTCTCTTTTTTTAGGGACAGATCTTTATAAGCAAGAAGAACTAACATTTGTTTCTACCAATCTTAAGAATGAGCAACCTCTTTGTTAAGTGTTTATATATTTTTTCCATGTCTTTTTTAAGGGGATGATAAATAATAGACTTATATACATATATATGAATTGTATCCTAATGACATTAGAATGCTAATAATCTTTTCACAAGAATAGGAACTCCCCTGCTTAACCTTTGCCTGATGTCAAATGAAACACATAGCAACTCATTGATTTTTACATTATTTCTTTAAGAATATTCCTAAATGGGTCTTATTATCCCATCACACAGTAACATGGAGAGTAATTATCATTTCAAATATAATTTTATAATCCAGGGGAGTTTTGGATTAAGTAGTTGGATAACTCTTGATGCAAGAGGGTACAGGATCCAGAGATGAAGGGTAAATTGCTCAAGTTTACACAGGATCTTTGCACAATTGCTGATATCTAGTATCTAGATCTAGGAATATTATCTCCCAGTTCAATACTATTTCACAATTGTGTCCTATAGATCTATTTAAAATAATCTGTTATTGGCTTAAAATATTATTTGTAGCTGTTAGCAGTTGATTTTTTGTAATAAAATAATTCTTCCTTATGACAGATTACAACAAATCGATGGAAGATAAAAAGCAGACAGCAGTGACTGAATTTCTCTTCTTGGGCCTCACAGATCATCTCTATCAGAAGTTTTTCCTGTTTGTCATTTTTTTTTTGTTTATTTTATTACCCTGGGGTGTATTGTCAGGATGATTATACTCATATGGATTGATCCCAGATTCCACACTCCTATGCACTTTTTTCTTAGCCATTTTTCCTTTGTAGATATTTGTTCTTCTTCTTTTATTACCCCCAAGATGTTGTGTGATATCTTTGCAAAGAAAAAAGGTATCACTTTTCTGGGTTGTGCTACACAGATGTGGTTCTTTGGTCTCTTTGTGGCAACAGAGTGCTTTCTCCTGTCTACCATGGCATATGATCGGTATATAGCCATCTGTAACTTGTTGTATACACTTATCATGTCTCAGCGGGTCTGTGTGCAGCTGGTGGTAGGACCTTATGCCACGGCTCTTATAAGCACCATGACTCATACGATTTTCACTTTTTGCTCACCCTTCTGTGGTCCAAATATTATTAATCACTTTTTCTGTGATATTTCTCCACTCCTTTCCCTCGCATGTGCAGACACCTGGATATAAGTTGGTGCTTTTTGTCTTGGCTGGAACTATAGGAGGGCTTAGTGGTCTGATAATCATGGTCTCTTATGTTTGTATCCTGGTGGCCATCTTGAAGATTCAGACAGCTGATGGAAGGTGGAAAGCTTTCTCCACTTGTTCGTCGCATCTTGCAGCTGTGTTCATCTTGTATGGGACTCTTTTCTTCAACTATGTTCACCCTAGCTCAAATTCTTCCCTGAGTTTCAATAAAGTGATTTCTCTATTTTATGCTATGGTAATCCCAATTTTGAATCCCCTTGTCTATAGCTTGAGG
>CAUYQG010242731.1:0-13857 GCA_963574415.1 Tarsius wallacei
TCCTTCCACCTCAGCCTTCCAAGAAGCCAGAACTACAGGCACGTGCTACCACGCCCAGCTCATTTTTGATTTATTGTAGAGACGAGGTCTCGCCAAGTTTCCCAGGCAGGTCTCGAACCTGCAGGCTCAGGCAATGCACTTTCCTCAGCCTCCCAAAGTGCTGGGATTACAGGCTAAGCCACCAAGCCCGGCCATATTTAGTTTTTTAAAGTTCACCATGATTCTTTTTTGAGTTGGAGTCTTACTCTGTCACCCATGCTGGAGTCCAGTAGCACTCTCACAGCCACCCCAGTGTCAACCTGCTGGGCTCAGGCGATCCTTCTGCCTCAGCCTTCCAAGTAGCCTGACCTACAGGTACACACTACCACTCCTGGCTAATTTTTGATTTATTGTAGAGACGAGGTCTCGCCAAGTTGCCCAGGCTGTTCTTGAACCTGTGGGCTCAGGCAATCCTCTCGCCTCGGCCTCCCAAAGTGCTGGGATTACAGGCTTGAGCCACCGCACCCGACCATGATTCTTATATCCAGACAGAATCAAGCACTACTAGCTAAATCCAAATTTTTAAAAAATGAGTAGAAAAGAGGAAGCTAAAACGATGATGGAGACTGAAAAATATTGAGAGACAGAACCAAAGAGCGATTTCCAAAAGCAGAAACTTCTCCTGGCTCGTCTAATGATTAAATGTGTTAGAAACCTGTCACCTATCAGAAGACAGATGGGCGAGCCTTGGTTTGTGGACCTCAGTCTGAGCCTATCATCAGAAAGGTCTCGACAATCAATTAGGAGATGCCTACTGACATTCAAACTCTGGGAGATGTTGGCATGTCGTTGAGTTCTATGTGGCTTCCTTTCCTAAAGTTGGTGAAACAGTTGCAGCCCTGCTGTGTACGGAGTCTCAGAATGTGTCCACGCTTGTGATGTGGACAGAAAGCAGGACTCGAATACAGGCCTTTCCCACTGCCTGGTTATGGCAATGCTGATGTCTGAAACTTACCAAAAATATGTGCTGGGGAGATGTGCCCTTAACATGCTGCGTTTCTCATAGTTTTGAGCATTTTAGAGTCAGCGGGGATCAAGGCTTTGCAAAGGTGAAACCAGGGTCTTCAGTACCCAGGCCACCATCTGCTTCCAACCCCAGTTGCTTTTTGACACAGGTTCTGCTCATTGTTTCTATGAAAATGTAGTCTGAGTAAGGGAATAAATGTGACTTGATTATCTCTCCGTTGGCGCTATCCTGGCTCACCGCTTGTCCCAGGTGGGAGATGGTTTCTCCAACTGTTATCACAGGTCAGGACTAAGTCCGTGTTTTTAGAAAAATCCCAGTCTGTGGAATTTACACTCAAAAAAGTCAAGCAGAATTGCAAGTCCTCGCGGGCAGAACTGTAAATTCATAAGGTTTTTACAGAAACAAAATCTCCAAAACTCACTTTTACGGGAGAGCCAGTCCGTTTCTTTAATCCGGCACCTCTGTGCATTGAGAGGTCATCCCCGTGACCTGGCTCATTTGTCACCCCATTGGGTACTTTATGGTCAAAGCCTGGGGCAGGATAACTGACGGCCTTGGAGCAACGGAAGAGAAGGAGTCAGTGGGCCGAGTCCAAAGGCAGGACCCAGAGGCAGCTAATTGGGCTCTCTCGTCAGTTCGGCTTGGGAAATTGAGCTTCTTCCTAAATTTCCTAATCTAAATGGTGCTGACGTGCACGAGTGGGAATAATACGAAGAAAAGTTCAGCGGATGTGGAATATTTTAGATTCTGAAATGTTTGCTACCAAAAATCGAGAGCAGAGCTTGGAATTCAGAGGAACCAGAGGTACAGATCTTATCTGATGGTTTTCTCACTTGGCCTGCCCTTGTGTGGAGGAAGTGTGCCCTGCCTGGACCATTTCTGGAGTCGCAGACTCAGCGCAGAGCATATAGCCTATCATACTGATTGCTGTGGGGAGAGGTCTGACACTCGTTTGAACATTGGTGACTCCATTGTAGGTCGTAAATAGTAGTGGGGGGTTGAACCATGAAAAAAATGTAGCTGTGACTTGATTATCTCTCCGTTGGCGCTATCCTGGGTCACTGCTTGTCCCAGGTTGGTATATTTGAAGATATTTACAACTTGCTATGAAGATGGACTTTTGTTTCCGCATTGTTATCTTCAGTGTGGCTACAGGAATAAATGAAATTTTATGCATGGAAAACATGGGAACACAAGGTCTTCTGTTTGCTTCATCGGTTTTAAAATAAAACTATGATCACTTTTGTAAAATGATAATATAACTCAACACGCTTCTTCTCTCTCTGGAGGACTGGAAAATAACCTCAATGAAAATTGTACAATGATAAAATTCTGTCCCCATCTGATTAATTACTTGTGAATAATAACATCTCTGATTTCTTTCAATTATATTCTAATTGCACACCTTTTGCTCTGGTTGATTGGGCAATGAAGTAATGAACAACGATAACTGAATTTAATTAACACCATTATTTCTGTGGCCTTTACAACTCTGTTGTGAACATGGAAATTCACACTCTGGGGCTGGAACTGGAAGAAGCCAGCTTTGAACCTTGCAAAACCTGTTCCTACCACATTGTGCTGCCTTCCTTCTGCCCAGCCTGGGGAACAAAAGACCTGGAATATTTGCCAGCATTTATGGGAAGGCTTTCCTAGTAACAGCATCAGTATTCAGAAAGGTTACCTTTTCATAAGGCATTAGCAATTTGCAAGTTACATCTATCAAAAGAGATGGGTAAGTGAGCTATATGGAAGTCAATTACAATGTCGTTCATAATTTATTCCATGTACAATAAAGAGCCGATCAGATTTCATGCATGTTTACATTCTGAAAAAGATAACTGCTTGCGGCTGATGCTACTGGCAGAATACAAATATGTTTCAGAGTAATGTGTTTATCTCATTCTGACATTGTAAATCTCCAAAGTTCTCCTTTTTGTCCCACAAAGTTGTGTCTGCTAAAAAATTACAGCTCACTCTCAAAAAATAAAAGACCATTCTTACTGGCCTAACTGAAATCGTTCTGTTTTAACACAATTAAGACAAGTCACAGATGTTTTCCTGCACAACACATCAAGAAACAAACAGAAATTTGCTTTTAAAGACAGACGACCACCAACGTACACAGCTACCAACATTTAACTGGCAGAAATACACTGTAGTTTCTAACTGTGGGCAGTGGATACAAATGACCCAACTTAGTCGCCTTGGGAGCACTTTAAATGTCTTTAAGTGCAGACATGTCACGTGTAAATTAGATTCATCCAATATGCCTCCCCTATCTCCTATGTTTCAAAAACAAATAAATTAAGAAATGGAAACCTCTTTTCCAAACCCCCTGGGAAAATCTATAAACAGATGTGATCAATTTATGAGACCAGGATAGAACACCAGAACTGTCTGTCTGGTGAGTGACACCTTCATCTCTCCCTGGGTCGAATGTGCACCCGCTCACCCACCCAGGCTCCGCCGTACCTCATATCTGCTGGCTGTCTGCTCAGCCGTCTTCAAGCCTTGACACATATGGATGATACAAACTTTGGCTCTCCTCTGGGAGGGAAACCAGTTACTTTTCACAAAATCCATGACCATCACATGGTTTTTCAACTCTGTACTAAACGTTTTTATCTGAAAAGTCGGATGCACGGCCGTTTCCGTGTAGCGGGCAGCAAACCCCTTCTGATGAGTTTTTGTAGGAATTCCAGAGTGCTGCATGATACTCGGAATCTTGTGACTTCAGCTAGCGAGCCTGGCAAACACAATTTTCTTTGTTTCACCCAGGTATTGAGTGCAGCAGGAGGGACTTGGGAAGTGCCCCAGCTCGGACCTGTCCCCCATGTTTTCCAACTCCAGAGCTAGTCGTTTCAAAATCCCGGTTGCAATTGTGACGTGGATGTGGAACCTTCGAGGGCGACCTTTGTATGCCATAAAAAACAAAACTCCTTGCTGTGGTCTGTCTGTCTCCAGCTTCACGCCAGAGCTCTCGGGTCACTCCAAGTCTTCTCTGATTTCAAAGAAGCATTTCTCTTTCCGAGTGCATTGACGCTTTGGATACAGAATCTGCCTGGTTACTAAGAGATTCAATATGTTTTTCAGGCTCTAGCCCCTCACATCCAAATAAATTATTTACAGGGCTCTCTACAAAAGAACCAGGAGGAAAAACTGTTGCTCTTTAGAATCCCTGCTTTTACTTTCCAGGACTGAAAGGAACAAGTACAGACTGACTCCCAGCACAAAGAGTGCCCTCAGCCCTGGAGAAGAGAAACATAGTCAAGCGAAAAAGAGAACTCTCGGCGCAAAAGTGACAGCCACAAGCAGGCATTAGGAAAACAGTGTGTCACATGAGCGGGGAAAGGACACTGGCCTAGATGAGGGCTCTGGTCCTGGGTCAGCCACAGGAAGGCCCCTCACCACCCTGACTCTCAGGTTCCCATGAGGAAAATTGGAATGAAAATAATCTACCCGCCACACACAGGGTTATTGTTAGGACCTAGTGAGCAAAACAGTGAGAAAACAATAGCGTGTAATAGAGTCGTGTTAGACATCATTTTCCAAGTGCAGCCATACCTTTCCTGCCTAAGTGATTTTGCACAGGGCTCTCTCTCTACACATATAATTTAGTGGAGATTTTACGTGATGCTAATGATGATCGGATTCTGAGTTTCAAATCACTTAAAAATGCAGATCCATGATACACTCCTCACTTTTTTTATTTCATGTTTTGGTGTCTTTTCCATTAACCTAGTAATTTCAAGGTGAAAATGACAAGCCTTGGTTCAAGGATGTGCACCGGGAGGAGGCAGATAACAAGCACCATGGCTGTGTTCTAAATCCAGACACATAACTCTTCTCCACAGGTGACCTCCCCTTGGCTTTCGGCAAAGATACCCCCTTGAATAATTAATTCACCTGCTGCACATTGAAAGCTATCAGGAAGGCTAAATGAGGGAGGGCTTCCAGATAACTTTCTTGGAAACAGAGCTGCAGTCCCTAGGCCAGAACCATGCTCCTTCCTGCCGTAGGTCGAAGCTTTGCAAAACATACTCAGCAAGGCTGGGACTTGGGGGGAGGGGGTGGATGCCAAACCTCCACCTTTGGAGGCAACAGAAACATTGAAGCTGAAAGTGGAAAGGAAGAAGGAAAATACTGCAGAGATCATTTAGGCCAATGTGCTCATCTGAGTGCTAAGACAACAAACCCACGGGATTCAATGCCAGCCCAACATCACACAATGAAGTGGAAGTCATTATTTCTTCAGCAGAACACTGCCAAATCTTCTTCTCCCAAGGATATCAGTGAGGACGTCAAGACCCAACTGATGGCAGCCCTGGTGTATTCAAACCTGATAGTCACGCTGGAAACCTCCCCAAGGAGCTACACCATGGTGCGCCATCTTGGTTTTGGAAGCTCCGTGATAAAGAAAGCCAGAGAAGAAACGTGGGCAACAAAAAATAAAATTCAACAGCAACATCAAGGAAAGAGGGAATCTTCTTGTCTATTTGGGAGCTGTGAAGACCATTCTCTGTGCCCCCAAAGTCACCATTTGAGCCGTCTCCCACGGGTGCTCATCGTTGGTTCAATGAATGAATGAAAAGAAAAGGAACCAATTATCTCATATGTGTACATTTTTCTGTTCCTGTCCAGCAGATCCTGCAGGGCTGGTAACCAATAGTGAAGTCTCTTCTTCTACCACTACAGCACTACGACAGCTGGGCAACATAGAGGCCACCAGGACTGCCCATCAGCTCTATGAGACCAGCCTGAAGAGGTTTGCTGATGGTTGGCTGGCTGCTAGTGAGAGCGCTTGTTACAGGCAGCTCCAGCCTGTGATGATTATGGAGATTCCAAAGATCACCAAGGCTGTGGGAGATTTTCCTCTCTCCCTTGACACAGCCAGTAGCTGGACTTTACCTGGCCGATATGGTCACAAGAGAAAACAGCGGTGTGGCCTTAAGCATGTCTTTAGAACTCCCAGTTAATATGGCTGCCAGAAGCCTTGGAGCTGTCAGATCCAGCCCCTCATTATGTAGAGAAGGAAATGGAGGCCCAGAGGGCGGGAAGCTTGGCTGGGAGATCAGAAGGCTGGAAAGAGCACAGGATGGACAGTCAGAGATGGGTTTGCAGATAAGCCCTGAGATAAACTCACAAGTGACAGCAGACAAGCCCTCTCCCCTCTGGCTTCAGTGTACTTTATCCACAAGGCCCCCGCTGCTCTGACACCTCTGGATTTAAGAGGTTATCCGTTCGAACCATGTGCAGACATAGTTCAGCAGAGAACAGTTCCTCCCACCCAGGGGAGGCCCTCCCCAGGAAAGGTAAAGGGGGGAGGGCTCTGCAGACAGAGGCCCCTTCCAGTCTGGACCACTGAGGGAGAGATGGCTGGGGCAGAAGGGCTCACGTCCTTCCATCTGACCTGGGAACCATTGCCCTCATGCCTGACAGGGCCACGTTCCCCACAATCCAGCCACAGTGCTGTCTTGAAGGATGGTCTCCAAGTCAGAAGACCTTGGTTCCCTCTGGCACTCAAAGTGCTGGCCCTGCAACCTCGGGCAAACTGCAGTCCAGTCCTACCCTTGCCTCAGTTTCCCTGTTCAGCTAATACAATAACAATGGTGCCTTCTCCAATGGGTTCCTGTGGAGATTGAAGCAGTTGGCACTAGTAATGGGCTTGGGACAGAGCCTGGCAACAATTACCTGCTCGACAGACACCAGCTGTCGTCACCCCAAAGGGCGAAGACTCTAAACATGGTAAAGTGACAGACACATCGTTTTATTACTAAGAAAGGACAATTATAAAGAGCAACTTGAACTGATATGGACATCCTAATACCCTATTTCCAGGACTCCCTCTGCCACGCAGTGGTGCCCAGAACTGGGACAGGTGACCAACCTTGATTTTCCCAAATGAGAAATGGAGTTAGTATCCCCCAGAGCAGATTGTTGTGAGCATTGTGTTAGGTAGCTATTGCATGTTAAGCTGTATTACACACTATATGTTTTTTAAACTATACAAATGCAGATTTTTTAAACACAAGATGCCAACAAAATAGCAGAAGGAGGAAGAACCAGACACAAGCACAGATTAATCTAGTGCTCACCCAAAGGACAGAAAGTCACTTGCATCTGCAGTCACAAAAGAATGACGTCAGCCAATGCCATGCCGCTGAGTTGATGCATATTGACCAGGAAAATTCAGTTCTTTTGGTTGCTCAGAGCCTTGTTCTTTTGGGAACTCTTCCCCCGGGGTTCATCCCAAACCCACCTATATGGTCCCCATGGGATATGACCTGTCCTGCAAGAGCACCTTGTCTCGACCTTGTTGACTGGCCCAGAAACCAATCAGAGCCTATTTTTATTATGGTCTGAATATGTGGGTGCCTTCAAATTTATATATTGAAGCCCTAACCCCAATGTGATGGTTTGTGGAGAGGGACTCTTTGGTAAGTAATTAGGGTTAAACCAGGTCATGAAGGTAGGACACTCATAATAGGATTAATGACTTTATGAGAAGAGGAACAGAGATCTCTTTCTCTCCTCCACCCTCCTTCTCTCAAGCACAGAGGAAAGACCATACAAGGTCACAGTGAGAATGTGACTGAGTGCAAGCCAGGAAGAAAGGCCTTACAAGGAACCTAACCCTAATGGCATCCTGATCTCAGATTTCCAGCCTTCAAAACGGCAAGAAAATATATTTCTGTTATTTAAGCCACCCCAGTCTGTGGTATTTTGTTATGTCAGCCTGAGCTAAGACAAACCCAAAGAAACTTAATACTGGGTTTCAGTTGATTGGCCAAGGGGTGGGCACCTAGCCCACATGAGGCCAGTCCGTATCCATCCTGGAGAGCCTTGGTCCCAGAACTAAGCATGAATGGGGAGCTGAGGTTGTGCAATAGAACACTGTAAGCACGGCTGGTACAAGTGGAAACTGTCAGAGAGACACCGAGGCCAGAAATGGGAGTATCTGAATGGTTATGGAACCTGGAGACCTGCCTTACTCATATTCTGGTTCAATGAGAGACCCTAGTATTGTTATAATGCTTTCCCTTTTAGGCTTCCTCTATTTGACTTGGATTTCTGTTACTTGCAACCAACACAGTTTGGGTTGATCTTTCAAAATACATTCATGTATTAAACAAACAGTTGTAAAGTGCTTCTGAGCCAGGTACTATACAAGGCACCAGCCATGAAGAGATGAAAGGGAGTCCGCTCTTCGGCAGTGGGACAGATGCCTTGACCAGCAGTTACTCAAAGCACAATGAAAGCTTCCAATGAAAGCGTTTGCACCAATGTGATGCGGACCCTAAGAAACACTCACAGAAGAAGGAACGTGGCATCAAGTCTTGAGCGATGGCTGGCTGGCTGCTGAACCCTTGTGGTGAGCACTGCTTGGGCAAAAGTCAGTTGTAGGGCATTGCTTTCCACTTTCTCCTCATACATTTTGTCATGAAGCATTCACAGCCAAGAACGAAAAAGCATTAACTGAAGCCATATTTACTGCAAATAATCATCACTCTCTATGGAAAACGACTTCCTGAATCCTTTGCCATTTTTTTCTTAAAGCAAATAACTCAGTCAACTACTATAAAAGTCAGATCTCTGACCTTATTAATGTCCTGCAGAAGATCCTATTTAATTTCCCTAAATTGGTCCCTGGGGTGACTGACTAAAACTGTAACATTGTTAGCAATTGCAATCCAATGACACCAAATCAACATAAACGAGCTCTGAATGTGTTTAGTGTTGAAATATACGGGAAATTAATCTCTTACTTCTCCCTTGCCCCTGATTCAATATGCAGGGCTGTATAGGATATGCATTGAAGTATTTAAATAATGAATTATTCAAAAAGAAAAGAAACTGCAGGTACCTGATGCCAGAAATCATGCCTGTGAATTCTTAATCTGTTCTCCAATGGGATTAGCATTTACGACTATGAAAGATGTCCTAATTATGCAGAATTTCAGAGCTGATTTTCTGCAGGGCCTGTGCAGATCTAAAAAGCATTAGGCAACAATAAAAACAGATGACTATGAATTTCTGAATTCATAATTTAGTTTCCCTTACGGGGGGGAAATGACACTTTTATTTATGGGCGCTTCACTCATCAGGTGGGTGCTGAAGGTTTTCTCCTTTCTCCAAGGCACAACGCTTGCTGCAAGCGCATCTAAACAATCATCCTTTTTAAAACAGATGTGCGAAATTTACAGGGCTGTCTGACATCAGACCGATGCAATATATTTCTCCTCTTGTTAGTCACCAACCGCTGGGATGCTAGAATAAAACAAAAGAACTGAGGATAATTTGGCCCATTAAGGGATCCTGGACCTTTTAACCAGGTTAGGAAGAGGATGCGAGCTTTCTTGATGAATTCTATTTCCTTGTCAAATTTCTCAGCTGCGCTGGGTGATAGCATTGATGTGATAAGAAAAGAGTAATCATTTTAGTAATCAGTTAGAAGTGTTCCACAAATATTTGCTCAACGGGTGAATGAAAATAAAAACTACCAATTGTCGCATATGTATGCCTTTTTCTGTTCTCTAAGTGAAAAACTTTTTCTACCTCTTTGTACAATATTTGGAAGCTGTGATAATTTGATATTTCCCCCAACATTCCAAGAGGAAGTGACAAAACACAGGAGAAAACTGGAGCAAAGCACAAACAATATTGCCCTATTTATCCACAATATTCATTTTCTACCCCTTTTTGCAAGCAATCAATAATCATTTATTTAGCACCCACAGGGTGTTCAGCTCCATGCCAACTACTCCAATTAAATATTCAAAGCCATTGCTAACACTGCTGAAAGCTAAAGCAACCACAGGCAAGGAGAAATCCTATATCCCTCCTCCAGACTCACTGGAAGGAGTGAACTATCTGAAGACAGCAGACAGCATTTTCATAGTCTCCTTCCAATGTCTCCAATAAATTTTGAATAAAGAAAGCCAATGACTTTGTTAGAAACTCTATTTGATTTTAAGCATCTAGACTGGCAAGCAGGGGGCAGGGGTAAAGAGTCTGGTAGAAGTTTTAAAGTGATCAGGGCTGGGTGAGACTCAATTTGCTACTTAGGTCCTGGAGCAATTTTGCACAAAAGGGAAAACTAGAGTGCCTGCTACCTGTCACTGCCCTCTCGTGAAAGACGGCGGCGGTGAATTCTCCTGTCCAAACATCAAGGGCAGCTCCTTTGCTGCAGGCCAGACTGTGGAAGGAAAGGATAGGAACCTATCGCTATGGCCTGAAGATGGACATGCTACGTTTTGCACATGACTCGGCACAGACACATTCACAGTCACTCTCAGCCATGTTTTCTCACTTGGGTGAATTCCTTTTTCAATGTGTTGTGCTGAACACATTTCTAAAACGCAATCGTTGTCAGAAAAATACCCAAGCTCCAGGGAAAACAGCAGACCTGGCATCAGCACACAGCACATAGCACAGCACACATTGCTCCTAGACTCACCCAACCCTGATCTCTTCCTCCCATGTGAACTATAAGTGGGGATCACTTGGGTAACAACCAAACCCTCAACCGCAGTACAGAGTGGTGGCCACCTGGACAGGTGAACCTTGACTTCCAGGCTGCTCTGTAGACTTTCTCCTAGAGGTTTTTTTTAGAGAAAATGGCCTACATGCCCCTGTTAGCCAGTCCCTGTGTATGTCCTGGTCCTGGCTGGGGTGAGGTTTCTCTTAATCCCCTAAATTAGCAGTCCCCAACCTTTTGGCATCAGGGTCTGATTTCACGGAAGACAATTTTTGCACAGACAAGTGCAGGAGGGGGAGTGGTTTCAAGATGATTTGAGTGCATTACGTTTACTGTGCACTTTAATTTCTACTATTATGATGACATTTAATATGCAATAAAATGATTATACAACTCACCACAATGCAGACTCAGTGGAAGCCCTGAGCTTGTTTTCCTGCAACTAGAGGGTCCCATCTGAGGGGGATGGGAGAAGTATGTTGCTTATGTCCAGTCTACTCTGTAATCTCATTTTCATTGCTATCGCTGCAGAAAATCCTGCAAAGATAGTTGGAAATGGAGACAAGGCTTCTCAGTGCTGATCTGACAGGAGGTGGAGCTCAGGCGATAATGCGAGCGATGGGGAACTTCACTTGCTCACCACCACTCACTTCCTGCTGTGCCGCCCAGTTCCTAATAGAACCCTTGCCCTAAAGGATCCACTTGTTTGGTACCAAGAGGAGAACCCTGAGATCCTATTCAACATTGTGGGGTGGAGGGGCACACGTGTCTAATGGGATCACCCCCACACCCCAAGACCAAAAACTGCTATACGCAGAACCCTGATTTCTCAAACAGTATTATAAAAACCAGTTCCATGTAAATGATTATGTCTTTAACAATTCCTGCAGTAAAAGGAAGATAAAGAGAAATAAAATTTAGTTTAAAATATGTATGTATATTCATATACCTATATACAAATATATATATGCAGACATAGATACACATGCAAAACACATCCGTAAATAAAGACATGTTGCCGCCCATGTGTGTTTCATGAACATGAAATAGGCTCAGTATAATTTACCTTTTGGGGCATTTCATATAAATATCAGTAACAATATTCTATCAACCCCGGATGTCTAGCAATGATTGAGACCAGACGTCTGCAAATCATGGTCTGGTCTGCAGGCCAAATGCGGACCCCTGCCTGTTTTGTAAATAAAGTTTTATCAACACATGCCCATGTGTGTGCATATCGTCTAAGGTGACATCACTCGTCATAGAATGGCAGAGTTGAATAGTTGTGACAGACTTTATGGCCTCCAAAGCCTAAAATCTTACTATTTAGCCCTTGACAGAAAAAGTTAGCCACTCCCTGAAATGAAACCAGCTGGTGAAGTAGTGAGCTAACTCCACAGTCACAATTGGCTCTGACCACATCAGAGTGGTTCAGCCCAGGGTCTACCAAGCCTACGTTTGCAACGGAATCACTGGGTGCTTCTAAAAATCTGTACTCCCAGCCCAACCCGGTCCCTGAATCAGAATCTCCAGATGTGTGATTGGAGTTGGTGGGTTTGGAAAGCACTAACTGGCTCTCAGCAATTCTGATCATGACATCTCACCAATTCTTCACTTTCTACTCTTTTCCTTGAGCTTTCCTTATTCATTTGAGATGTCACGGCCTCTTTCTCTACTCCCCTTCTTGTTCCAGAATGCTTATTTCTCATTTTTTAAGATCCAGTGACTTTAGTCTAAAACTTCAGCTTGTGCCCTTCCCTGAGGAATTCCAAAACACACTGAATTGTTTCCATCTGTCCAAATCACTGTCTTGGGTGTTCTCTGTTGATTCTATTTCTTGCTATTCAAGTTGCATTTTTAGTTCTCTAAAAGTATATTTCTTAAAAATTCTAGTATGAAATTAGAGGCAAGGGGGAAAAATGCAATTATTTAGTGTGAAGATGCAATTATTATTCTCATTTTGCAGACAAGTAGGTGAGGCTCCCGTGACATGTACTGGCTTCAGTGGTGAAGCCAGGGTTCAGACGGAAGGGCAGAATCTCTTCCACTGGCTTCCTGACCATTCTCCAAGACCCTACAAAATCCCAAAGAAATCAGAAAAGCCTCAAAGATGAGCCAGCTCATTAGCATGGAATCTAGTGCATGCATCTTCTTTGGCTTTGATATGCCACAGGAAAGCAGGTTTTCAATTCAAGGAACAGTGCCGGGTGCAAGAGTGGATAAGTTCGTGTATTTACCCACTCAGTAAGCATTGCCAAGTGCTGAGTCCCAGGATAAAGACAGAGCTATGACCAAGAACAAAACAGAATGCCCTGCTCTCACGGAATATTCTAGAAGAGTTGGAAGGCAGGGATTCATCCAGATAATTCCATGAACATTGAACTTGCACTTGGGTTTTGCCAATCATGCTCCCACCTGGTCTCCCTCCCCTATATCTCTACTCAACTCCAACTCTGTTCTTCACTTCACTAGCTTCCCGACTCAGACACCATCTTCCCAAAGGGACCTTTCATGGCCAAACGCCACCTGTGATTCCCTTACCCTGCTCAGTTTTTCTTTATGTCCTGCCTTACCCTGACATGTGGATTGATTCCTGTTCTCTCCAGGCTCCCTCTTACCCCTTGGGATGTAACCTTTCAGAGAGTAGGGCATGGTCTCATGCGTGGTAGGGTTTCCATATGTGCTCCTGCCTCCCTACCTCCCTGGCTCACTACCTCCATCTCTCTTTTTCTTCTTTCTCTTCACTGCCTAAAACATGACTGAATGGGGGGCGGTATACAAAGGTGTTAAGAATATGAGCACTTATTAAGAATGGCCATCATTAATAAAACAAACAAACAAACAAGGATGTAGAGAAAAAAGAATGCTTCTACACTGCTGGTGGGAATGCAAACTAGCACAACTTCTTTGGAAGACAGTGTGGCAATTTCTGAAAGAACTAGAAATGGACCTTCCATATGACCCAGCAATCCCCCTATTGGGAATATACCCGGAGGAACTCAAGTTATTCTACCAAAAAGATACCTGCGCACGCATGTTAGTTGCAGCTCTATTCACAATAGCAAAAACATGGAACCAACCATGCTGCCCATCAAAGCTGGACTGGATTTTTAAAAAGTGGCACATATACACAATGGAATATTATGCAGCCATAGAGAAGGACAAACAAATGGACTTCGCAGCAACTTGGATGAATTTAGAATCAATCATACTCAGTGATCTATCACAGAAACAAAGAACAGAGTACCATATGTTCTCACTCATAAACGGACCTTGAACAATTATCATAATACTATAAGAAAGGGATTGGCAGTAGTGGGAAACTGCCATGGGAGGGGGGTAAGATTGGCAGTTGAGGGAAACTGCCAGG
>CAUYQG010242732.1:0-13054 GCA_963574415.1 Tarsius wallacei
AGTGAATGACCCTCCTCCATTTATGCCCTAGTGAACAACTTTTCTCCCTAATGGATACTTTAGTAAATATCTTCCTCTGTGATTGGTGTGCTAGTAACAGGATTTCCTCCATAATGGATGCCCCAATGACTAGCCCTCTTCTTTGATGGGTGTTCCACTTATTGGGTCTCCGCCTTAATGGGTGCCACAGTGACTTGTCTTCCTCTATTATTGGTAAAACATTGACAAGACCTCCTCTGTGGTTGTTATAATGGCTAGCCCTCCTCTCTGAGGGCTGCCCTCATTACTGGCCCACCTCTCTTATAGTAACCTCAATGACTGACCCTTATCTGTTGTGGGTGCCACTGTGACTTGCCCTCCTCTGTTATGACTTCCCAATGACTGCCCATCCTTTGCCATGGTTGCCTAAGTGATTGGCCCTCTTCTGTGATGGGTACCCCAATGACTTACACTTTTTGTGATTTGTGACTTAATGACTAGGCATATTCTCTTACTGGATCTCCGGTGACTGGTTCTTCCCATTGAAGGTTACTTCAGCGATTGCCTTCCTATGACTTTAGTGACTCACTGACACGTTATTCTGTGTAATGGGTGTCTCAGTAATTGATCTTTCCCCATAATCATTGCCCCAGTGTTTGACCTTCTTTCTATTGGGTGCTCCAGATAATGACCCTCCTCTGAGATGGATGCCTCAGTTACTTGCCCTCCAGTCTCCTTGACTGACTCTGCTCTGCAATGACTGCCCTAGAGTATTGCCCTCCTCTGTGGTGGGTGTCCCAGTGACTAGATATCCTCCTTAATGTTTGCCCCAGTGAATGTCCTTCTTCTCTGATGAATGATTCATTACTGGTTCTCTTCTGTGATAGCTGCATCAGTGACTGTGCCTCTTCTGCCATAAGTGCCCCACTAAGAAGATCTCAGTAATAGGTGTAATGGTGACTGGACCTCCTACATATTGGGTACTCCAGTAACTGGGTCTCCTCTACGAATGGTGCCTGAAAAGCTGACCGTCCTTTTTGATGTGTACCTAGAGACTGAATCTTTTCTAGAATGAGAACCCTAGAAATTGATCCTCCTCCAAAATAGTACCTTAGTGTCTAGCTCTACTCTGTAATGGAAACTGCAATTTCAGGGCCTCCTGCATAATTTGTGCCACAGGGACTGACCCTCCTCTGTGATAGGTGTCCCAGTGATTGGGCCATCTCAATAATAGATGCACCATTGGCTGAGACTTCTGTCTGCTTGGTGCCCCAGTGACTGGCCCTCCTCCAAATTCGGTGCACCAGTGATTACTCCTCCTCTGTGATGTGTGTTCCAGTTACTGGACCTCCTCCATAATCGGTGTTCCAACAACTAGCACTTCTTTGTGATGGATGTCTCAATGACTGACTGTCCTCTGTGATGGGCGTCCCAGTGACTGGCACTCCTTGTGATAGATAGTGACTGAGCCTACTCTATAATGGGTGACACACTGACTAGACCTCCTCAGTGATGGGGGCAGCGGTGACTAGATTTCCTCTACTATCGCTGTCACAATGACTGAATCTCCTACATTATTGGTGTCCCAGAGGTTGGCCCTCCTCCATAATGGGTATCTTAGTGATTTGACTATATATGTGATGGGTATCTCTCTAACTAGGCCAATCCCATAATGGCAGCCCCAGTGACTGGTCCTTCTTGATTATAGGTTATCCAGTGACTGGACCTCCTCTGAGATTGGTGTCCCATTGATTGCCCCTTCTTTTTAACAGTTGCCCCAATGACTAGCATTCCTTATGTGATGATTGTCCTCTTATACTGCCTCTTCCATAATGGGTTTCACAATGACTGACTCTCCTTTGTGATGGGTATCCCTCCAATAGCCCTCATCCTTAATATTGCCCCAATGATGGGACCTCCTCTGTGATTGGTTTCCCAGTGACTAGGCTTCATATATGATGGATGCTTCAGTGGTTAGCACTCCTCCATGATGTCTAGCATAGTGACTGGGCCTCCCCCACAATGGGTGTTCCAGTGACTAAGCTGATCTTTAATTTTATCCTCAATGACTGAGCATCCTCTTGAATGCTTAGTGAAAATCACTTTTTTGTGATGAGTGACCTAATAACTGTTCCTCCTTCAATTTGGGGACTCTCTGACAAGCTCTAATTGGTGAAAGTTGTCCCAATGACAGACTGTCCTTCGTAATGAAGGCTCCAATGTTACACCCTCCACTGTTATCGGTGGTACACTGTGTAGCACTTCTCTGTTTTGGGTGTTCAAGTGAGTAGCCCTAATCTGTGAAGTTTTTCCCTATGACTGGCCCGCCTCTATTAAGGGTGACTGAGTGACTTGTTCTCTTGTGTGATGGCTGTCATAGTGACTGACTTTCCTCTTTGCTGGGTGTTCCAGTGACTACACTTACTGTGTGCTGGGTGACAAAGTGACAGTCCATAACCTTCATAATAGATGCCCCAGTGACCGACACTCCTCTCTAATGGGTATCCCAGTGACTGATCCTCCTCTATAATAGGTGTTTAATTGACTGGTCCTTTCTGTGATTGCTGCCACAATGACTAGCTGTCCTCCAAGTTGGGTGCCAGTGACTTCCTCATCTCTGATGTGTATTCTGTTAACTGGGCCTCCTGCATAATTTGTGTCCCATTGGCTAGCCCTCCACTGGAATGCGTGTTCCTGTGACTAGTTCTCCTCTGTGATAAATGCTCCAGTGACTGGATATCCTTTTTATTTTATTTTATTTTATTTTATTTTATAATTTTTTTCCTTTTTGAGTTGGAGTCTCACTCTGTCACACAGACTGAAGTGCAGTGGCCGCTCCCGGCCACTGCAGTCTCAACCTGCTGTGCTCAGGCCATTCTTCTGCCTCAGTCTTTCAAGTAGCTGGAACTATAGGCACACACTACCGCATCCGGCTACTTTTTTGATTTATTGTAGAGATGAGGTCTCACCAAATTACCCAGGCGGATCTGGAACCCTCGGGCTCAGGCAATCCACTCACCTCAGCCTCCCAAACCATGGGATTACAAGCTAAGCCAACAAGCCTGGCTGGACCTCCTTTTTAATGTGTACCTTGGTGACCGGCCCTCTTCCATAGAGGGTGCCCCAATAAATACTCTCTTCTCTTATTAGTGCCACAATGACAAGTCCTTCTCTCTGTTGGTGCACCAGTGATTATGTCTTCTCTGTGTTTTGTGTCCCTATGTTTTTGTGACCAACTCTCCTTTGTGACTATGTACTACAGTGACTTGTCCTCTTCTGTAATAACTGTTCCAGAAATCAGCCTCCTATGTGATGGGTACCTCAATAACTGGTTCTTTTTAGTGATTGGGGCCACAGTGATTGGCTAGCCTCAGTGATGGGTGCCTCAGTAACTGTAGCTTCTCTGTGATTCATGCATCACTGATTCAACTTTCTAGATGATTGGTGCTACAGTGACTGCCTCTACTCTGTAATTGGTGCCCCAGTGCCTGGCTCTCATCTGTTACTAGCCTTCTCTGTGATGGATGATATAGTTACTGGCACTCTACTGTTAGTGGTGTCCCAGTGGCTAGACTTCTCTGTGGTGGGTGTCCCAGTAAATTTCTCTCCTCTGAGATGGTTGTCTCAGTGACTTGCCTTCTTCTGTGATAGATGTCCCAGTGGCATGAATGCTCTAGTGACTAGACATAAACTGTGTTGGGTGGCCCTGTGACCAGCTCTCCTCCATAATGGAAGTACATTTGATTGACTCTCCTCTGTGATCATTTCCCAATGACTAAGCCTCCTCCATAAATGGTGCATCAATGAATGGGCCTCCCCATAATAAGTGTCCCAGTGACTGGTCCTTCTACATTAGTAGGGTACCAGTGACTGGACCTCCTCTGTGGCTGACGCAAAAGTAACTGGCACTCCTATATAATGGTTGTTCTGTGACTAGTTCTCAACTGTGTCATTTGTTTCAGTGACTGGTCCTCCTCCCTAATTGGCACCCCAGTGATTGCTACTACTCTGTTTTGCATGTTAGAGTGACTACTCCTTTGTGATGGGTGTCCCTGTGACTAGCCCTCCTTTCTGAGGGTTATCTGCGTGATTGCCCTGCCTCTGTGATGGGCTTCCCAATGACTGGCTGTCCTTAGTTATGGATGGCCCGGTGACTACCCCTAATATGTGATGTGTGACAGTGACTGGCCTTCTTTGGTGAATGTCTTATTGATTGTCTCTACTCTGCATTGTGCCTCTTAGAATGAACCTCCTTAATTTTTGCAACTCCAGTAACTCTTTTGTGTAATTGGTTCCTCAATTACAAGCCTTTATCTGTCATGTGTATACCAATGAGTGGCTTCCTCTGTGATGGGTACTCCAGAGACTGGCCCACTAATATAATGTGTGTCCAAGTAACTTGGCTTCCCCTGTCACCAGTGACTACAACTCCTCAGTGATGTGTTCCCAAGTGACTTTGCCTCCTTTTTGATGGGTTCCTCAGAGACTGGCCCTCCTATGGGTCAATCCTTTAGTGATTGACCTTCCTTCTAATGAATGTCCCACTGACAGGATATCCTCTGTGGTGAATGCCTCATTGTGTAACCCTTCTCTGTGATAGGTTCATGAGTGACTTGATCTACTCTATGATGTGTTCCCAGGTAACCAGTCTTCCTCAGAGATTGGTGCCATGGTAAATGTGACTCATCTGTGATGGGTACTTCAGGGACTATGTTTCATCCATATTGGACGCCCTAGTGTATAACCTCCTCTGTAATGAGTTCCCTTGTGATGGTTTCTCTTCTGTGAAAGATGCCTTAGTGATTGGCTTTCTGATACAGCTTCCCCAAGAGAATGGGTCTCATCAATATTGAGTGTCCCAGTGATTGGCACTCTTCTGTGATAAGTGCTTCATGCACTGGCCTTTCTAAATTAATGGTGCTCCAGGACAGGTTTTTCTTTAAGACTGGTGCCCCAGTGACTTGTCATTCACCAATTACTAGATTTTCTCTTTGAAAGCTGTTTCAATGACTGACTCAACTTCCTCTATTATGGGTGTCACAGTGACCAGCACTCCTTTGTGTTGGATGTACCAGTGACTAGCACTCCTCTGTAAGGGGCACCACATTGACTGGCCCACCTCTATAAAGATTGTCCCAGTGACTGACCCTCCTTTGCTATGGTTGCTCAAGTGACTGCCCCACCTCTGTGATGGGTACTCCAGTGATTGACTTTCTTCTTTTTTTTCTGTCCCAGTGACTGGCCCTTCTCTGTGAAACTAACTCCAATAACTAATCCTC
This sequence comes from Tarsius wallacei, assembly GCA_963574415.1. NCBI lineage: Eukaryota > Metazoa > Chordata > Mammalia > Primates > Tarsiidae > Tarsius > Tarsius wallacei. Next base: position 5,259 of record CAUYQG010242732.1, read on the forward strand.
TTCTGTGATCAGTTCCCTGGTGACTTGCTCTCCTCTGTTATCACTGCCAAAGTTACTGGGGAATCCTACATATTGGGTACCTCAGTGACTAGCCCTCCTCAATTATGTGTGCCCCAGTACCTGTGACTTATCACTGATTTGTACCCTGTGACTAATCTTCTCCAATAAAGGGTACTCCAGAAACTATGCTTCATCCATAGTGGATGCCATAATGAATAACTCTCCTCTATTAAACCTAGTTTTACTAGCCCTCCTCTGTGGTGGATGTCCCAGTAACAGTTTGTCCTGCATAAAGTGTATTCCAGTGACTGACCCTCCTCCATTATGGGTGACCAAGTAACTGGGCCTACTCTGTGATTGGTGCTCCAGGGGAGAAAACTTTGTAATGGTTATTTCAGTGACTAGTCCTCCTCTATGATAAGTGTTCCTTTTTGGGGTTGCCTCCATAATGAATACACTAGTGACTGACCCTCCTGTGTGATGAGTGTATCAGTGAGTGGGCTTCCTCAATAACATATACTGCAGTGAATGTTCCTCCTCTTTGATGGTGCCCCATTGAATGGCATTCAAATATAATGGGTGTCACAGTGACTAGCCCTCCTCCGTGTTGTGTGTCATAGTGACTAGGGCTTCTCCACGTTGGGTGCCACAATGATTTGGCCTCCTTTGTGTTTGGTACCCCAGAGACTATTCCTCTTTTATGACGGATGTCTTATTAATGGGACTTCCTCCCAAATGAGTGTCGAGTGACTAGTCGTTGCCCTAGTGACTGGGCCTCCTCTATAATTATTGCCCCAGTGATTGGTCCTCCTCTGTGATGGGTGTCCCAGTGACTTGTTCTCCTTTATTATGGGTTCAATAGCCACAAGTTGTCCTTTGTGATTGGTTACCAAGTGATTGTCTCCTCCATAATGTATACCCCAGTTATGGGCCCTTCTATGTTGTGTGTGCCCCAAGAGTTGTCTTTCTTTGTCATGGATGTCACCGTGACCAGCCCTCCTATCTGAGGGGTGCAACCATGACTGATCCATTTCTGTGATGATTTCTTAATGATCTGACCTCCTCCATTTTAGTTGCTACAGTGACTGGGACTTCTCAATTATTAGTTCCTGAATGACTGGCCATCCTTAGCCATGGGCGTCATAGTGACAAGTCCCCTTCTGTGATGAGTATCCCAGTAACCATGTGTTCTTTAAGTGGGTTCCTGGTGAATTGTTCTCCTCTGTGGTGGGTGCCCAAGTTTCTGAATCTTCTTCATTTTGGATATCCCCATGACTAAATTCCTCTGTGAAGTGTATCTCTGTGATTGGGCCTCTACTGTGAGAGATGCTCTATTGACTGAGACACCTTTGTGATTGAAGTCATAGTAACTGATCCTCCTCACAATTGGAATTCCCACTTATTAGCCCACCCATTATGTGACCTAAGTTACTGACCCTGCTTTGTGATGATGTCCAATTATTGGTCCTTTTTTATTATAGGTACCCCAGTTACTGGTTTTTCTCTTGTTGACTCAGCATCTAGACTTCCTCTGTGGTGGGTGCACCAGAGACTGTTCCTCCTCTGTGAAGTGTTCCCCAAGGATAAGATGATCTCTGTTATGGGTGTCCCGGTGACTGGGCACCTTCTCTGTGATGGTTTCCAAGTGATTAGACCCATTCAGTGATGGGCGCCTCAGTTACCGGCACTGTTCCATTTTTGGTACCCCAATGATAAGTCCTTCTGTGTGATCAGTACCCCAGTGATTGGCCTTTCTTAAAATTGGTTATACAGTGACTGGTCATCTTTTGGGACAGAGGTCTCTGCTACTGGTCCTCCTCTGTGATAGGCACGTCAGTGACTTGTTCTCTGTTTTGGATGCTAGATTGATTAACCCTTCTCTATAATGGTTGACACAGTGTCTGGGTCTCATCCACATGTCCCAGTGACTGGTCATTCTTTATGACGAGTTCCTTAGTGACTGGTTTTCCATTATAATAGGTTCTCCAGTTACTAGACTCCTCTGTGATGGGTGACACACCGACTTTGCCTACTCAGTGATGGCTGCCCCACTTACTGGTCTCTTCTGTGATTGGAGCCACAATGACTAGGTCCCTCTTAATGTGCCCCCAGTGACTACCCCTCCTCTGTGATGGATACCTTACTGACTGGACCTCATCTGTGGTCTGTGCCTCACTGACAGATTTTCCTGATGTGAACCCTAGTTATTGGTTCTCCTTGTGATGAGTTCCCCAGTGGTTGGCTCTCGTCTGTGATGGTTGTCACATTGTCTGACTCTCCTCTTAATGTGTGACCTAGTGAGTAACTTTCTTCTGTGATGGTTGCCCTGTCCCTGATCCTCCTCTATAATATGTGTTCCAGTGACTGGAACTCCTCTGTGATGGATGTCCTGGTGACTGGCCCTTGTCTGTGATGAATGTCATGGTGACTTGTCTTCCTCTGTGATTGGTGCCCCAGTGACTAGCCCTAATACATAATAGATGCCGCAATGACCAGACTCCTCTATGAAGGGTACCCCAGTGTCTGTATCTCATCTGTGATAGGTTTCCCAGTGACTGACTCTGCTCTGTGATGGTTGCAACAGTGACCAGGACTTCATAATTGGGTCTCCTCAATTATGGGTGCCCAGTGACTAGCTTCCTGTCTTATTGGAACCCCAGTGACTGGAGCTTTTCTGTAATGGTTGCAACAGTGACTAACCCACGCCTGAGATGGGTATACTACTCAATGGGTGTCCTCAATAATGGGAGCCCATTTGACTGTCCTTCCTTTGTAATGGGATTCAACAGGATTGGCCCATCTGTTTGATGGGTGACCCAGTGGCTGACCTTACTATGTAATGGGAGTTAGGTGACTGACCTTTCTCATTAATTGGAACTACCATGATTGGCCCTTCTCTGTAATGGCAACCGGTCTGTCCCTCCACTATGATGGTTGATTAAGTGACTAGACCTCTTCTGTGATAGGTTTCTCAGAAAATGGGCAATCATTGTGATATGTGCCCCAGGGACTGACCCTGTTTCTGATCAGTTCCCCAGCGAATGCTCTTCTTTCTAATTGGTGGCCCAGAGGCTGGGCCTCCTCTGTGATGAGTGACTCAGTGACTGACCCTCCTCTGCCATAGATGTCTCAATGACGTGCTTCTCTAGTCTAGGTGACTAGCCCTTCTCTAGAATGGGTTCCCCAGTGACTGGGAATCCTCATAATATGTGTCACAGTGACTAGCTCTTCTCTGTGGTGGGTGCCTCTGTGACTGATCCTCTTCTGTAGTGACTAAGCCTCCTCTGTGATGGGTGTCCCAGTAACTCCTTCATCTATAATGAATGCCCTAGGAACAAGTCCTCCTCTGTGCTGGGTGCCTCAGTGACTGGATCTCTTCTGTAATGGATGTCCTAGTGACTGACTCTCTTCTGTGATAGTTATCCTATGACTGGGCCTCATTCATAATGGGTGCCCCAGCGACTGTCGCTCTTCTGCAGTTGGTGCCCCAGTTACTGGTCCTACTCAATTACAGGTGCATCATTCACAGCTTCTCCTACGTGATTGGTTCCCAAGTGACTGGTCCTCCTCTATAATGGGTGTCCCAATGACTAGCCCCATTTTTCACCCAAATGACTAGCCTTCCTCTGTGAAGTTTGCCCCAAAGACTGGTCCTCCTGTATAATAGGTTCACAGTGACCAACCATATTCTGTTGTAAGTGCCATAAAATTAGATCTTCTCTGTGTTAAGTGTACCAATGACTAGTCCACCTCTATGATGGGTTCCCCAGTACCTGGCTCTCTTCTGTAATGTGTGCCCAGTGAGAGCCCCTTTTCTGTGATTGTTGTCTTGGTGACTGACTCTCTTCTGTGATGATTTCCCATTGAATACACCTCCTCTGTGATGAGATCCCCAGTTATTGGCCCTCCATTCTGATGTGTGCCCCATTTACTAGCCCTCCTCTGTGATGGATGTCCCAGTAACTTGGCCTTCTCCATAATCCATGCCTCAGTAAAAAACCTCCTGTGTGATGATCTATCACTCCTTTTCAGTGATGGGTGCCAGAGTGACTATACCTCCTTTCAGATGGGTGACCCAGTGACTGGGTCTCCTCTATAAATTGTCCCCCAGTGAGTGGCCCTCCTCCATTGAGAGTGCAACAATGACAGAAATTTGTATTTGATTGATGCCCTTGTGACTGGCTCTTCTTTTGCCTCAGTGAATAGCACGCCTCTGTGATGGGTATCCAACCTAATGTGTCACCTCCATAATGACTGTCTTAGTGACTGGCTCTCCTTTGTAATGGGTGTCTAAGTAACTGGGCCTCCTCCAAAATATGTGCTGCAGTGACAGTAACTACTCTGAAATAGTGTCCAAGTGACTGGCCTTTTTATAAGATGGATGTCCCAGTGGCAAACTCTCCTCTGTCATGGGTTTACAGTGACTTGCCCTTTTATATTATGGGCTCCCTAGTGACTGGGCTTCCATTGTGATTGGTGCCTCAGTGATTGCCCCTTTCTGTGATTGATAACCCTCCTTTGTTGTGGGTGGCCAGTGCCCCAATGACAGATCCTTCTCTGTGATGCATGCATATTTGACTGTCCCTACTCTGTGAAAATGTCTCAGTGAATGATTCTCTTCTAGGAATGGTAACTCAGTGATTAGATTTCCTCTGTAATTCATTTTTGTTTTGTTTTGTTTTGATTGTGTTTTGTTTTGGGGTATTTTTTGTTTTTTTTATAATCAGTATTTTTTATTATGATATTGTGGGGTACATTTAAGGATTAGGTATACAAATATGCTTCGTTCAGGCACCCTTGTTGATAAGAGGTGTCTTCCCGACCCCAGACAGATATTGACTACCATTAATCCCATCTTCCTTCCCCTCCCCCCATAGTTTCCCATCTTTGTCAGTCATTTTCTTATAGTACAATATTGGATGTTCAAATTCACTATATGAGTGAGAACATGTGATACTCAGATCTTTGTTTCTGTGAGAGGTCACTGAGTATTATAGATTCTAGTTCCATTCAAGTTGCTGAGAAATTCATGATTTTGTTCTTTTCTATAGCTGCGTGGTATTCCAGCATGTATATGTACCACATTTTTAAAATCTAGTTCTCTTTTGTTGAACAGCCAAAGGTTCTTGCTATTGTGAACAATGATGCGATAAACATACTGGTGCAGGTATATTTTTATAGAGTCATTTGAGTTCTTCTGGGTATATTCCCAGTAGGGGGATTGTGGGCTTATATGGGAGGTCGATATTTAGAGCTTTTAAATATCGCCATACTGTTGTCCACAGAGGTTGCACTAGTTTGCACTCCCATCCACAATGTAGATCAAATTACCAGCAACATTCTTCACATATCCACACCTTCTTCAGCAACTGTTATTTTTTGAGCTATTCATAATTGCCATTCTGACTGGAGTTAGGTGATATCTGTGTGGTTTTGATTTGCATCGCCCTGATGATTAGTGAGGTTGAACATTTCTTCATGTGTCTATTGACTGCATGGATGTCTTCCTTTGAGAAGTGTCTGTTCATATCTTTTGCCCACTTTATGATGAGGTTGTTTGTTTGTTTTTTTTTTTTCTTTTCAGCACATTTGAGTACCTTGCAGATTCAAGATGTTAAGCATTTGTCAGACCTGGAATTGGCAAATACTTTTTCCCAGTCCATAGGCTGTCTCCCTGCTTTCTTGATGGTTTCTTTGGCTTTGCAGAAGCTAGTCAGTTTAATAAGGTCCCACTTGTCTATGTTATCTCTTATGGCCTGTGGGTTTTGAGTCTTGTTCAGGAATTGGGTGCCAGTTACAATATCCATGAGGGTATGTCCTTCATTTTCTAAAGTTCCTATTGTTTGAGGTTTCATATTTAGGTTTCTGATTCATTTAGAGTTAATTTTTGTGTATGGGGATAGATAGGGGTCCTGTTTCAATCTTCTGCATATGGTCAGCCAGTTTTCCCAGCACCATTTACTGAATAGTTTCTCCTCTCCCCAGTGGTAGGTGGTGGAGAATTTGTCAAAGATGAGCTGGTTGAGAAATTGAGGTTTTGCTTCTGGAATCTGAATTCTGTTCCATTGGTCTATATGTCTGTTCCTGTACCAGTACCAAGCTGTTTTGATTATTGTAGTTTTATAATAAAGTTTGAAGTCTGGTAATGTGATATCACCTGCTATGTTTTGTGTTTTTGTTTTTGTTTTGCTGAGGATTGTTCTGGCGATTCTTGGTCATTTGTTTTTCCATATGAATTTGTGTGTTATTTTTCTAGGTCTGAGAAGAATGTTGCTGGTAATTTGATGGGTATTGCATTAAATCTGTAGATTGCCTTAGGTAGGATGGACATCTTTACAAGTTGATTCTTCCAATCCTTGAGCATGGGATGTTTTTCCACTTGTTTGTATCATATTTGATTTCTTTGAGCAGTGTTTTGTAGTTTTCATTGTAAAGGTCTTTCACGTTTCTGGTTAGGAAGATGCCAAGGTATTTCTTTTTTGTGTGTGGCTATTGTAAATGGAATTGTGTTTTTTCATTTGGGTTTCTGCTTGTTTATTATTGGTGTAAAGAAATGCGATTGTCTTTTGCCCATTTATTTTATATCCTGAGAGTTTGCCAAAGACCTTATCAGTGAGAGGAGGTTTTTCACAGATTCTCTTGGGTTTTCAAGGTATACAATCATGTCATCCATAAAGAGAGATAACTTGACTTCCTTTTTACCTATTTGGATACCCCTGATTGCCTTCTCTTCTCTGATTGCTCTAGCCAGGACTTCCAATACTATGTTGAACAGGAGGGGTGAGCGTGGGCATCCTTGTCTTGTACCAGTTTCCACAGGAAATGGTTCCAATTATTGTCCATTTAGAATTATGCTGGCTGTGTGTTTCTCGTAGATAGCTTTTACTATTTTGAGGTATGTTTCCTGTATGCCTAGATGTTTGAGGGTTTTTATCAAGAAGGGGTGCTGGATTTTATCAAAAAATTTTTCTGCATTTAATGATATAATCATGTGGTTTTTGTTTTGACATCTGTTGATGTGTTTAATTATATTTATGGTCTTACGAATGTTGAACCAAACTTCCATCCCAGGGATGAAGCCTACTTGGTAATGATGGATGATTTTTGAAATGTATTGTTGAATCCGGTTTGCTAGGATCTTGTTGAGAATTTTAGCATCTATGTTCATCAAAGATATTGGCCTGTAGTTCTCTTTCTTTGTTGGGTCTTTACCTGGCTTGGGTAACTATGTGATATTAGCTTCGTAAAATAATTTGGGGAGAATTCTATCTTTCTCAATCATCTTGAATATCTTCAGTAGGTTGGTATCAGCTCCTCCTTAAATGTCTTGTATAATTCTGCTGGAAAACCATCTGGTTCAGGGCTTTTTTTTGTAGGTAGATTTCTTATTACATAATCAATTTCCTTGGCTGTTATTGGTCTATTCAGGGACTCAATTTCTCTTTGTTTCAACCTAGGCAGGCTGTGTGATGACAGAAAGTTCTCCTTTTCATTAAGGTTTTCAAGTTTGTTTCCATACAAGTGTACATAGTAGTCTCTAATGATCTTTTGTATTTCCTCAGGGTCTGATGTGACTTTATCTTTTTTTGTTTCTGATTGTATTTGTTTGGGCTTTTTCTCTCTTTTTCTTGGTCAGTCTAGCCAGGGGACCATTGATCTTGTTTATCCTTTCAAAGAACCAGCTTTTTGTTTCATTGATTTTTTGTATTATCTTTTTGTCTTCTATGTCCTGGATTTGGGATTTTATTTTGGTGATCTGGATTCTTCTGCTGAAATTAGGGTTTTTGTGGTCTTGC